>CM043020.1:74669494-74774818 GCA_023690525.1 Holotrichia oblita | reverse complement strand
AATTCATCCACAATGTCCCATACCTATCTTCAACTGTTTCGGAAATATTAAGTGTTTTCAGATTTATTACGAAAATTAACATTAAAAAAAGAAAATTATTTTATTCACAAATTCGCTACATTACACTAAAAACCTAATAAGTAATACTGATTATTTCTTAATAATGTAAAAAAAAAACAAAAAACATTAATGTCAATGTAGTAAATGTTTAAAATGCTCGCCGCGAACGTCTTGGCAACATGCTAATCTGGTATAGAAATGTATTCTAACATTACTCAACATCTCAGGCGTGACTGATCTAATCGCAAGCGTGATTCGTCTTTTTAAGTCATCTAAGTTGAGCGGTTTAGTTTTGTATACAATACTTTTGACATATCCCCACAAAAAGTAGTCTAATGGCGTCAGATCAGGAGATCGTGCTGGCCATTCTATCGATCCGCGCCTCCCTATCCACCGATTTGGAAGAATTTGGTTCAGGTACTGTCGGACATTGCTTTGGAAATGGGGCGGTGCTCCATCTTGCTGAAACCATACTGTATTGGCAGGAACTTGTGGGTTTGCTGAATTAGGATATAAGTTTGCGAAAGTTGGCACGACATTATTTTGGAGCAGTTCTAAATATTTATCTCCATTCAAGTTACCATCAATGAACGATGTGATTTCCAACAATTCCTGCCCAAACATTAACTTTTTCAGGATATTGCGTATGTTGCTCTCTCATCCAGTGAGGATTCTGATTAGACCAATAGCGGCAATTTTGACGATTAACATGGCCGTGAAGTGTAAATGTGCTCTCATCAGAAAATAAAATATCTTCTAATTGGATCACATTGTTATCTAACATTGCCATCATCTGTTCACAAAAATACATTCTCCTATCGAAATCGTCTTCCATGAGCTCCTGAGTTGGCATCATTTTATAGGGATGCATTTTACTTTCCTTTAATACTCGAAAAATTGATGTGTGGCTAATGTTGAACAGTGGGGCTGCTTTTCGACCAGAATTATGTGGGTTTTCTTGAAACTCAAGCATAATATCCAATTTCGTATCATCACTTACTGCATTGGCAGCTACTTTTTTAATATGTCTTACATGACGAAGCTCGCAAAACTGTTTTTCTATTTTGCTAATTGTTCCTTGAGATACAGGCGGCAAATTTGGAAATTTTTCGTGAAATAAGCGAGAAACTTCCATTTGTGTCCGTGTGTTATCTCCATAACCAATCATTTGTAGAATGGTTATTTTGTGCATTTCTGTTAAATGAACCATTTTTCTGATATTATTACGTACAGTTAACGAAATTCAAACGACAATAGCACTGACACTGATCACTACTGTCATGCAGGCAGACAACATGTTGCTAAGGCTATGAGTTTTTACGAAAATAAACAAAACGGTCTTTGTATTTTTTAAATTTCATATCTGTAAAAAGGAACGCAGCAATGGTTTTTGCTTACTTTATCAATATCAAGAGCTAAATGGGAAATAGATTTTTAGTGTAATGTAGCGAATTTGTGAAATAAAATAATTTTCTTTTGTTAATGTTAATTTTTGTAATAAATCTGAAAACACTTAATATTTCAACAGTTGAAGATAGGTATGGGACATTGTACATCAATTATGTCTAGAATTTTCCGAAGAACCCAAAAAATAAATAATATGCAGGGGTTTTCATTAAAAATAAGAAAGTTGGTATTGGCCACTGTCACATGACACACACTGTATAATTTTTTTTTTAAATGCGCATTTAAAAATACAAATCGACGTGTCCAAGCGTTTTTCCCAATACACCCTCATTTATTTGTTATCGAATTTATTCCATTTGACTGTTCCACACTGTATATGTATGCATAATATTGACTTTTGTTGTTCTGAACTAAATCTAAGTTTTATAGTCCAAACTACTTCCAAAGTAGTGGAAAAATTAAAAAAATTCACAAATGACTACGACGACACTGATTTTAACCTAACTAAAATCTGAACCTACCGCATAAAGTGTACGTCCTTGCATCGTCAATTTTCTTACAAAAACCAAAATCAGTTATCCTCAAATAACCATCTTTATCTATAAGTATATTTTCGGGCTTCAAATCCCTATAGATAAGACCTAAATTATGTATATACTCGAAGGCTAGGATTACTTGAGCCGCATAGAATTTAGCCATGGT
Organism: Holotrichia oblita; assembly: GCA_023690525.1. Classification (NCBI taxonomy): domain Eukaryota; kingdom Metazoa; phylum Arthropoda; class Insecta; order Coleoptera; family Scarabaeidae; genus Holotrichia; species Holotrichia oblita. The sequence continues at coordinate 74,772,649 of CM043020.1, read as the reverse complement.
TTCGTCGAATTTCCTCTGCATCCTTAAATGTGTAAACATTTCTCCACCATTGATGAAAGGCATTACTAAATACAAATAAACATTATCCTTAAAGAAGAATTCCAAGTTAACGAGAAAGTCGAAACGCATCGCGTCCGTAATACGAATTTCCGAGATGGTATGGTCGACTTGCTTCAATTTCACTATATGCGCTTTTTCCATCATCTTCATGGCTAACAAGTTATTTTGGTCTTGTTTGTGCTTGACGAGCATCACTCGACCAAACGAGCCAGTTCCCAGAGTGCGTATTAAAATGAAGTCATTGATCGAACCTCGTGATTTAAAATCCATCTTCCAACGGTACTCAAATTCCTTTTTCGCGCGTTTCAAGAACATTTCATAATCGGTACAGTGCTTAGCGAACTTCTGGTCGACCATAATCGTTTAGCCATTTCACAGTATAGAGTGTAGTATATTTTTTGTATGCATTTCTTTTTATTTTGACGTTTTAAAATTCAATAGATGTCAGACTACGAGAGTTGAGTTGATGGAATCAAAGCAGGTTTGATTAGTTGAAGTAATAATCAAAAATGAATAGGATACATGTTTGTAAATTCCCTTATGCTATTAATTTATCAATATATGCACAGAAATTAATATATTCTATTGTTAATAAATAATTAGTTTATAGCTAAATATTAAAAGATTGATCAGCTTCTAGTTTATATTTTAAATTCAAAATTCTATTGCTTACTTTAACATTCAGATAAATCAATCCGTTTCGATGGCCACAAACTAGGTTTTGTTGTCAACACAGCATTGATTACTTAATCCATTGACATTTTTATTCTATACCATAATTTTCTGAAGTATCTTTTATCTCCATTTTAAAATTTGAATCCATTGTTGTAGTAATTGATCTACAATCTTGCATATTGAATTTAGACAATAACAAACGCTGCAAAAAATCATCTTTCCAAAGAAAAAATTCGCCAAAATTTGAAGAAACTGGGAGGATATATATTTGGAGGATTAGAGAAGTTGTAAAATGAGACCTCTTTGGGTTGGTGAATTATTAACCCTTAAAAATTATTTTTTTTTCTGGAACAAAATGTGTTGGCCCAGAACTGGTAAATTGACATCTACTGTCTTGATCTTCACTTTCTTACAGTTCTTCCTAATATGGTTTGATTCCTTAATATGCTTTCATGACCGGAGCTTGACTGTTTAATACTACTAATCGTTGCTCATCTATTAATAATCTCGAATTTACATCACAAAAACTTTGTTTTTTTACAAAAACAGACTTCTGACAATGAGTGGATACCAAGTATTTACGACAGAGCGTTTTTATATTCGCGGAATGAGCGGGTTGTGGGGGGTGATTAGGCGCATTGGGGGCGTGGCCTGTGAAGCGACTCATAATTAGTATAAATACGAAGTTTCATTGTTATTAGATAGTTAGTCTTTGAGCTATCGTCAACCAAGTACCATAATCAGGAGTGAAAAGTGAAATATGGAAAAAATTGCGTGTTCGCGTGCATTTTTGGACCTCTGTAATGAAGACAAGGATGGTGTATTGAGTCGAATTGTTACTGGAGACGAAACTTGGTTTCATCATTATGAACCTGAGTCCAAACAAGACTCCATGCAGTGGCATAAAAAGGGCACAGCACCTCCCAAGAAATTTAAAGTGTCACAATCAGCTGGGAAACTCATGGAAACGGTATTTTGGGACTCGGAAGGAATATTGTTGATTGATTATAAAGATAAAGGTGTTTCTATAACCGGAGAATATTACGCTTCAATATTAGAGCGACTAAAAGAAGCCATTAAAGAGAAAAAACGGGGAAAATTGACGAAAGGTGTCCTGCTTTTGCACGACAACGCGCCCTTCCACAAGAGCCGCGTTGCGTTAGCTGCCCTGCATAAGGTGGGCTTCGAAATTGTGAATCACCCACCCTACAGCCCAGAACTGGCCCCGAGTGATTATTACCTGTTTCCGAAAATGAAAAAAGAGCTGCGGGGTAAAAAATTTACTGCCGATGATGAAATCAAGGAGGCAGTTTCGGGGTATTTTGCAGATAAAGAGAAATCATTTTTTTATGAGGGTATAAATAAATTAATTGAAAGATGTGAAAAATGTATCCGTCTTGCAGGTGAATATATTGAAAAAGAAAAATAATTTGGTTTTTTTATTTCCACCCCTTATCCCCCATTCCGCGAATATAAAAACGCTCCCTCGTAGACTGGTTTGGTAATGACATTACTTTCTTAAGCACTTCTTCTGGAATTTCATTTTTCCATTTGGTTTTTTTTTCCAGCTTTACAAGGAACTTGTTATGATCACGACATCACATATGAAATTGAAAAATCTCTGTTATATTAAATATAAACTAGTTTTCGATTTGTATGCATGACTGTACGTACTACTACTTAATAGATGTAGCATAAATTCTTCTTCCATTATAGTAGCTAGTCTACTTTGTGCTTTGATCATCTTTTGGTTTCCAAACCTTAACTTTTTTCTAAAAACTGTGCATCATCTGTTAATATAAACGCCTACCTACGTCACTGCTGACAAAGTCAAACATTTTTTCAGTATTTCGATTTCAAATTAACACGACAACCACCTTTTTCATACGATCAATTGTAAAATTACTTCCCAAAATAATTTAATAAAAAATCTCTTTACGAACGTTTAATACATTTTAGAGCTGTGTATTATATGGAGATGGGTATATTCTATTAGAAAAGTGTGAGGTGCTTAATTTCGAAACACTTCCGCCATCTATTTTTACGTTTTTATCTTTCAGCAGGTGTACCCTACACGGGTACTAATTTTAATGTTCGTCTAAATTGAGTACGTGTATCATTAAATACATAAAGTAAATTGCTTTCAAGCTTCCTGAAATATTTTGGTACGTTCCAAAGACGGTATACGCGCTAAACATAGCACATTGCGTGTACAAACAAGATGAAGCAAATAGGCCAAGTCTGGTTTTAGAAGTATATAAGTATTTAGTTGTTTGTCTATTTCAACAGCACTGTTGAAGTATATTGCTTATGAGGACTGCATAAACATTCATAAGTCGTTTAAACGAATATTTAAAACTTGCGAAAAATATGCATGGTTGCTGTGTTTCTTACATGAGAATCATCGATAAGATCCAATTATAGGGAAAATATTACAGTGATATTAAATATTACATTATTTTAAATCAAATTAATTTCTTATGTTTAAATATTCTACAGTGGAAATAAATTCATAAACAATTAAACAATAATATTTCAATATTCATTCACACCTACTAACAATAAGCACTATCAAAGTAATTTGGTCTATAAATTAAACTGCAAAAACTGTTGCAAATGCTGTATCGGTCAAACTAAACAATATTTAAAGAAACGATTTTATAATCGCCAATACAAACTGCTTTGTCTACGCACTCTAAAGTTAAAAAAAAAGAAGCACACGCTTTTTAAATCTGTAGTGGGATTTGATCAAGCACGTGAAATGTAAATTTTGACAGATTAGATATTTTTCTACGTAGAAATTTTTAAATCTAACATTTTTTATGATGAAGCGATTGTGTTCACTCCTGCGTCTCCGACTTACTAAAAATGCAATGGTTGAAACTGCATGCTATAGAAAACAGTAAAGCTATTTTCTACTTTATTGGAAAAGAAAATGAATATTAATCTGAATATTTGGAAAACTTTTAATGATCCAGTTATGAGAAAAAACTATAAATAAACTCATATTTCTGTTGACAATGGGAACATTCAGTCGCCTTGGCATCGGAAACGATTTTTGACAGATTTAATAAAACCTGCTGTAACACTTTTCCTTTATACCTTTTGCACACAGCACTTATTCAGTTTAACGTTTTGCGCGCTAATATTTCTTCGCTGCACATACGGGTACAACTTGTTTCAACATAAATGTCTCCATGTGCTCTTTTTCGTGGTAAGTGCAGTTGCAACGGCGACTCAAGTAGTATTGCTTATAGAGAGTATCACTGCAGTTTTTGCGGTGTAAATTGTGTGCGCAAATATGTTTCCATGACTTGATTACAAAATTTTCTCGCTGTAAATAATGTTGCGCTGTTAATCATGTCCCAACAGCGAATGATAGCTGAACCAGAATATCGATGTAGCGGGACGTTGTCACAACCTTCACTAACAAGATTTGAACACCGCGCCATAAGTAGTATCCTACCTATTGTCAGCCACTCTTACCTCTGCGGCTAACGAGCTGTTAGAGCTTCTTACAGAGCACATTAAAAATACGTTTCCTATAATGAATTGTATAACATTCTTTATGAGTCATGCAGATAACTGAGCATATTTTATTACGTTCGTTTGTTTATGACATTGTTTTTAAAGCAGACTGTACAAACATATACAAAATTTATTAACAAAACATAGCCTATATGCCACCACTTTGGCAATTTAGACCATGTGCGGACGCAAATACCTATTTTTAGAGATCGTCCTGGCTAACGGCCAAAACGTTCCCCGAAAATCTCGGTAGTACGGGGTCAGCCGGGCGTTTTTTTTTTCATCTTTTTTCTGCAAAGAGGCCGCGACCTAATGCGCAAAATATCGCCGCACACGAATCGGAATTTCCCGTTTGGTACGAAAATATTCTCTTTGTGACGTTTTCGAAGCGTGGACTTGGATTCGACGCAAATTTTAGCAATTGGACAGGTGCTAATAAACTCCGCATGGTAGAAACAAAAATACGCAGCGTGATGTTGTTTATTGACATAATTTCGACTAAAATAAGATAATAAAAAAACATTAACATAGAACAGAAAAATTATCAATATAATATGATAAATGTACGTCTTCTTCATAAAAGCAAATATTACCTGAATCATGTATTTAAATTTGAACATAAAGAAATTTTGGCATGTCAAATGAAAGTTACAACATGAATGTCACATTCGCCAAATATCCCATAAATGCAAAACATTTTGTCTTCCTTTATTCTAAAATATCCTGAGACGACGAAAAATAACAAAGAAATTCAATGTGGCATTGCTTCCGTGAGATCTTTGCCCCTTTCCTGTGCGAACAACTGTTTTCCTAGCCGAAAAATTTCCACTTAACCTTGTTCGCCAAACGTAAATAACCCGTACAACATTAAATTAAACTGCGTCTCTACGAATCTTCTCCACTGGTCATGTACCTAACGTAAGTAGATACATAAAATATATCTGTATATATAGACTTCACATATGTGTTTGTGTACATTAGAACACACACATACATATCTACAAGTTGAGGAGCATCAACATCAGCTAGCCGGCGCAAGTTGTTCGGTGTGCTATATCCGTGATTTATTTTCAGCTGAAGGAAATCATTGGAGGGAATGCGGCACGTGCCATAGATGCCAACATCGTCAGGGAATATACATCTCGACGCTCATGACAAGAAAGATCTGCTCAAATTGATTTCGTCATCGCAATGAATGTTATGAACGAATAAATAGCCCTGTTGCGTTTATATCTTATACGACAAAACTATATAAGTCGGCCTTGACCCGATGAGGTCCACTAGTGTTATCTTTTTAATTATTATACGGAAGAAATTAACAATTGAGAAGATTAAATTTATAAGAATTTGAATAAAACTTTTTTGTTCAACTATACTTTTTACGCGCAATGGTTGAGTAGGATCCACTTAGATTTTATTGAAACTTTAACTAATATCTATACACCTATGTTGCTATAAATTCAAACGTCTAAAATTTACATTATTACTTACTTTTCAACTACAACTTCGATTTTGCTTAAAACAAACAAATATATTTACACCGTAGGCTATAAAGTTTGCAACCAATCGCAACAAATTGATTCAGTTTTTAATTTGCGGCTTATGTCAAAACGTAACAATGTTAAATAGCTTAGATTATGGAGGTTTTTGGTCAAAACCCTAATGTTATGAGGTTGTTTGGACCTCGGATTCAGATTTAACGACCCCAAAAACATATACGAAAGTTAGTCTGATTTCCAAACTCAAGAAAAATTTTCTTTGTGTGGTTCTGTTATTTTACCATGATGAAATTTGAAGAAACAATATCGAGGATATTATTTATACTAATTACATACATACAAAATAATTCGGTATTTTAAATGACTAGACATGATTGTTATATCCTCGTCGTTTCTCTTATTAAAAATGCATCAAAAATGTAACACACATTCATCGTTGCATGAAACACAACGAATACAAAAATTACGATTACTATTGCAAATATATACATATATAAAAAAAGTAAGAGTATTGTGTTCTATTATGCAATTATAACATATATAACAATATATTAACTAAATTCCGTAATCATGAATCATAAAATTTACTAATGTGTGTTAGATAACGATATTTACCTGTTCAACTCTATCATTTAAATATACTGTATACTTGTATACAATGATTTATCCGATTTTACCTGTGGTTGAATCATAAATGTAGTAGGAGAATTCTTTTACGAGTATTCATCGGTCGATTGATGCCTCTAGAGTGTAAACCGTAAATATAAAACTGTAACCAATGGTTGGAGATGTATTGAAGTTAAATTCACGGAAATTTACCTATATTTATGATACATTGGAAATTTGTTAAAATCATAATATACTAAAAATGCTTTGACACAATTATACACACAATTAACTTAAGTACCGAAAATTCTTCTTCTTCAATACATGCTTTTGTTCTGTTATTAAGAATAATTATTCCTTCTTAATTTCCAAAAACACCACATGACAATATTTCCTAACTTTACTTGACTATTCTCATACAACTCCAAAAGATATTATCGTCCGTTCTTCTTCTTTGCTGGAAATTTCAGAAACGATAATTTCTAGAATTGTCCATGAATTCGTTTGAATTAGAAAGACTAAGCTTGCAACTTGGATTATTTTGGTTTAAGAACAAGCTACTGGATTTTGATAAAAAAATCTTTGTATTGTTACCAACACCTGGTTTTTTTTGGAATATATAAAGAACGGCAGAAAGACAACCAGTAGTCTGAAGTTTTGTCAAGTAAAGCTTTGCAAAGCAAATAATTAATAGCAAATAATAATAATAATAATTGTAAAGCAAATAATAACATTTTGATTAATATAATTAGAAATGGCATATTGAAACTATTTTTTATTAGAATTTTTATAACAAATTAAGTCACAAGAAAAGATTAATAAAGTTTTTATTGTAAACTCAATTGAAAACTCAAATGAAAAACTGAAATGAAGAGGCTACATATAAATTATCGTTGCTAATAAATAATCATTGACATTATCCAAAGTTGCAAAAGATTTACTAAAAAAAGTGAAAATAAAAGTTATAAAACTATTAGCAATAGGTATACAATTATGATACAGAAAATCTTTAAAATTATATAGCAGCTTATTGTACCTCATATCAAGCATATATTTTAAACAAAGATTAAACCCCCCATATCTGATGTGGTACCGTCAGATTCCTGCAAGCTTTGCGCAATGCTGTTAATTATTCGAGAATGGATCACAGAGTTGGTCACAAAGTTGACATAATCATTCGTGGACTCTCCATCTAATTCAACGTTCAATCTGGCAAAATTGTTATAGACGAGGGAAGTGAACTTTAACACAGTAGCCCTATTTTGATTCAATTTCAAGGCGTTATTGCTGCACCATTTTCCCATTCGCAGAATGGCAAGACAGAGCTGAGGTCATATATACAGTAAAAACAAGACCTAGACCAAAATCGACAATTACCGTCATACCTTTGCCAGAAGCAATAAATAATTAACGACCACAACTGTCGTATACTATAAATTGAAAAGAATTAGTTGTCTCGAGTGAGTAAGATTATATTACGTAATATCATTGGCTTGTTTCCACTGTTTAAAGTTAAACCAACAGAAAATGCTTACTTGGAATTTTCAATAGTTTTTTAGAAAGATGCTAAATGCAAAAATGTTAAATTGAACGCAACACCAAAACTGCACAATGGGCTGTATTGAAGAGCCCCATTCCATGTGCACGGAACTATAGGGAATACACACTTACAGTATCCATTGACCAATGCATTTAGAAGATTGGATTGGTGACGTCGTAAAACCGGCAAGTTTGCTTCTAGTCGACGAGATGTAGAAGCTCAAGAAATTGTTGTACGATTTTGAATTAGAATTGAAGTAGAAATTTTGGATATTGTTCATCATTATCAGGATCTTACTTCCAACACTGGACAAATAGGCCAGGGAATTAGCATTACATTCTTGTGAACATGCATTCATCGTCACTGCATAAAGTATACGATAAAATATTTGAATCTTCTTGACGTTAGTTTAAAATTGTGTTGCAAAACATTATTCTTTACAAACTGTCAGTTTCGAACAATGGTCGTGTCTTTCCGCGCCGAAACACTATTGATCAGATGATAATCAAAACTTTAATCCAATTTAGTTTTTCAGCAATTACAAGTTCCAATGCTGAAAGTTTGTTTTGCGTTATATGAAATAAAGGCCAGGTAGCAGATATGAGACACTGCAAAGAATCTTGGTCATGGATACACAAAGAATGCATAGAGTTTAACGAAGATTGCGTCTTTATTTTTCGTTGTATACTTGAAATGAGCGTTATTGGCCATGGTGGGTAATAAAGCCCAATGCTGACTTACTATTTACGTTTTATTTTTATGAAAAAGTTTGAACCAAAGAAGCCAAGAAAATTTTCTGTGGCTAATCTTCAAATTTTAGAACCAAAATTTCATCCAAATACACTAAATGCAAACGTGTATGTGAGCACGAAAAAAATTTTTGAGTCAATAAGTAACACATACACAATGGTGACCCAACTTATAAGGCAAAAATTGAGCAGTGTCATCAGGCGCAATGGGCCTGCAAAGTCACCAAACATGAACCCTCTTGACTCTTTCGTCACAATATAATTTTTACCCAAGATAGGGAAGATATGGATAAATGGACAAAGGCTACAACTTTGTTTTCAAACCAAAGGCTAGAGTTTTTATTATGAATGTTTTCACTACGTTAGAACTAGAAGCACTACAATGTATAGGAGCTAAAATCTGCTTTCTTATGGTGAAAGTAGAGTTAAATTTATATTACTAACAAATAATGTAATTTGATAACCTAAAATCAAAAACTTCGTTTGTTTATTTGGAACGGTTATGGATTTTTTAAAGGCACACACCTTCTTGTCGGGATGAGTCACTCTTGCATTGGTCTTATGGGAATCGTCTTCAGTTAACATATATTTTTCGTAATTCTCGACTGCAAAGCTAACTACTATCGGCTTGTACTAACTTACTCAAGGTACAATCACTGACAGAAGTAATGTCTCTCCCTACAAAGCAATGAATATCAAACCTACATTCCTTCAAGTTCGCCCGGTCTCGGCTTAGGTAAACACAGCTGGGGTAGGTAAAAACACCGTAATTATTAGCAGATTTAAGGACATCTAAAAATACATTCTTTTCCTATTTCAAATCTGCTCAATTTCTGTAGTCCTTTTTCCATTTTCTTGTTAAAAATTATAATACACATAAATTAATGACGTATACTCTATTGCAAATTAGAGAATCTTAAAAGGATATTTAAATGTAAATTACATTTATACATTTGTGACAATAACTGCTTATTGTATTTTTACAAGTTTAATAAATGTTTGCATTTATAATGCAAGTGTGCTAAAATGTGATAATACATTAATGTATCTATAACAAATTATTTTTCTCTTTACGACAAATACACAGTGTTATTTACGGAACTGGTTCGTTAGAACTTTTTGATGTTCTGTGAAATGCTGCAATTCTGAAAACTTATAATTACGCATAGTATCATCTGGTCTCATTGGCGACATTATTTACGCTTTGTATCACTTCCGGTTACCGAAGTTCACATAAACTTTCTTAATTTAAATAGCATGGTATATTTTTTATGAATTTCCTAGATGCAATTTTACATCAAAACTTACTAAGGTGCCTTATACCCAAAATCAGCTGTTTTTGACTTATTAATTTTTTTTTCAAAAATAGAACCAACTTCAACGTTATGTTAAAAATTCTGCATTTAAAGAATCAGTGCCGGTAAATTCTTGATATTTGACATGATACTAGCTGAAATACAGCACAACAAATTTACGTATTTAAAATTATGTCTGTATATACAGGCCCGTCCAAAATTAATGTCCATTTTAACTACGTTCACGTCGATGAAAGTAACTTTTTTAAATGGAACATCCTATATATTATTGCATTTTTAGACATATTTGCTTGTATTTTTTACGGTTTCCGAGTTATAAGTGCTTTTCTGGTGAAAGTCTGGCGAAAGAAAAATATGCATTTAAAATCTTTGTAATCCTTGAAGATCAAAATAATTGATATTGTATTTGTAGGTAGACTACTTACAAAAACACATAGTCTGTATCTGTCAAGCAAAATAACAAATGAAATACATTACAGAAAAGAAGCTACATTTTAGATTTATTTTCCATTCATAGAGAATGTAGTAGAATTGTGAATAGTAACCGTAAATAATTTCACCAAAGAGGCCAGATAACACTATCCGTAATTACAAGTTTTCGGAATTGTAGGATTTCAGGAACATGAAAAAGTTCTAACGAACCAGTTCCGTGAATAACCCTGTGCCTTGTATATCAATTAATACCTTTAGTTTGTCTATAATCTGCGGTAATGTCTTTTATAAATTTGTATCTTTCGGGTATTGCCGTGGTTGTTGTAACAAACTTGACGTTTCGCTGATCATACTGACCGAGGAAATTCAACATGTGAAAGATGCACTCCAGAAGAACGGCTACAAACCACAGGAGATTCAGAGATTAGCCGGAGCCAAAAAGAAACAAAAGCATGACTCAGAACTAAAGCTAGCAGGATACGCACACCTGTCATATATTGCTGGGGTCACGGACAGGCTGAAAAAAACCCTGGAGAAGAAGAACGTCAACGTCAGGTTCAGCACAGTCAAGAAAATAAAAGAACTGCTTCCATCCAACAAAGACTCGATACTCGAGACTACAAGCTAAAGGCATCTAACTTACTACTAAACTTCAATTCCAGTGCGGGAAATCGTATACTGGACAAACCGGGCGCAGTATACAGTGCAGAGTGAAAGAGCATCGCAGAGATGTCGAACAGGGAAATACTGGAAAATCTGCAGTAGCTGAACACTACCACACCGGAAGTAGTCACGTAATCGACTACAACGACGTGAAGATACTAGCCAAAAGCAATCACTACTACCCACGGATAGTGAGAGAATCCCTGGAAATAATGAAGAATCCGAACAACTTCAACCGAGAAGGCGGATACAGATTGAGTAAGGTATGGAAGCTAGCGCTAGAGAACCCGAAGCAGCAAGGACCATCGAGGACGCATCCGAGATCATCTAACACGAATCGAGGAGAAGCATCGTATACGGATCAGAGAACGATAACGGACACGGTTCAGCAGACTGGAACGGATACGCATCACTGGAGCAGAACAGGGACTGGGTATATAACGAGGAGCAGAAGACATCAACATCAGTCTTTAGAGAACTTCTGAAGAAGCTGACAGTATGATCAGCGAAACGTCAAGTTTGTTACAACAACCACGGCAATACCCGAAAGATACATCTTTATGGAACAGTGGCCGTGAAAGCCTACATTCGATTAATGTCCTTTATAATTACTTAGGTTCAAGTGATTGACAAATAATAGTAAATAAAAAGTGGGGTATAATTGTGTGGAAAACAAAATTGATAATAGTTATACTAATAGAGTCGATCAAAGATATAATAAGCAATGTCAGGACAGACTTAACTAGACAGATGTATGAGACAGATTGCGAGGAAACTACTGTCATCAGTTAGTAATTTCTATACGAGAAAGATAGGTTAAGAGACTGTATAAATACCAATGGGTACTACTTCAACTATTAATAAATTAATTTCTTACATTATAGGTATATTGCTGAACTTATACTTTCTAGTTTTTTTTATTTACTTACTAGTTTTTAGCTTTATTATATTTGGAATTCCAATGTAATTTTCTTCAGCGTTTTGTGGCGTTGTTGGAAGCTTGCTTTTTGTCCAGTATCTTCAGTATCTGCTATTAGACTGTCTGACAACAGATCCCCTAGAAGGTCCAGCATGGACAACAAAACGTCAAGCAAAATTGCAATAATAGGTCGACGAAGCACGTTAGAAGATTACATTAGAATTGACGCCGACAGTAAAAGCCTACGAAATCTTACATTTACAGTTATTTGGTCTTTTAGTTACTGAGTTAAATATATAAAAATATTCATATTTATTTCTTGTTCTGTCAGGAATTCACGTTTGCGTCAGATATTTACGTATACGTAACGATAAATTTATAAGCACAAATTGATACACTACGTTGTTTAATAAAACTTTGTTTTATTTTAAACAACATTTCTTGATATTTTGTTTTCATAATTTCATAATAATTGCTGCAGTTATTGCAAATATGTATATCATCATAAAGACATTACTTCAGCAAAGAATTACATGTTTTTTATCTGAAAAGAAGGCCGGTATAGTATATATTTAATATATCGTTCTTTGATTATGTTATAAAATCAATAAATGAACACTATTAAATATTAAAATATAATATAATATGTATTTATATATCGCTTGCAGTGGCTTTCGTACTTATTCGTCTTATTTCTCGGAAATATAAATTGTACTAGTGGGAATAAATCCCTCTAGGTAAATACGTAAATGAGGTACCGACTTGTGACAACGCATGAAAACAAGCCACTCCCATTAGGAAGAGAGGTTTGACTTCGGGTCTCTGAGGGGAGACATTACTTCTGTCAGTGACTGTACATATATACAAGGAGGGCATGTACGATTACAAACTTAATTTCGTCCCTTCTTGGGAATTCACTTACTGATTATCAGTCATGCGGACATATTTTATGTTTGCACATATCGTCATTATTGTTTATCTAAGCGTTTATTGGTTATAGTTATTATTTGTGTTAGTTTTGATTTACTTTTTTACATTTTTTTACTTCCTGTTTATGTATAGAGAACATAATAGAATAATGTGAAGTGCCCACTAATATACGATAAGCAGCCTTTAATTTGTAACAAAAGTATGTGAGATAAGATGCGTGCTATGAAATTATACGTATAAGCGAGGTTTTTTAAATTCTTGATTCTAATTTATCATCACAGATATTTTACCGCTTTTGCATATAAACTGAGACGAATGTATTCTACACTGTAAATATAATTCGAGAAAAGATTAGTACATATGTCTATTAGTATAAATAGTTTATTTGCTTAATACAAGATATATTTTTCCATGATTTTATTCCAGAATTATCAGAAATGGACTTTATTTTAGTATATGGTTTTATTCATCTACAAGAGGAATACAATGGAGGATAAAACATATCGGTATGGCACATTTTAATAGGTTTGATTTTCACATTTCTTCCACTGGAAAATCGTCAAAAATATTCAACTAATATATTAAAGCGTCTTTGTTATGTCTTCAGTCATAAATACTTTGGAAAACTTATTTTGACTCAAAAGCATTGGATTATTCAAAACGCAATACTTTTTATAATCATTTTCGTAAACTTTTCCTAAAAATAATGATATTATTACCAATTCTAAATTCGCATGAAAATATAGTTACCTACTAAAAATAATATATTTGTATACACAAACATACCGTTTAGTATATAAAATTATTTTAAGAGAAGGACGAACTAGTCGACGTAGTTCTGCGTTCTAACTTTCCTGGCAAAATAACGTAAATGGAATTGCGTATATAGAATTGGGAGGAAAATGAACTTAACGAACTTTGAGCACAATCTGTGTAAATACAATTAAATATGAAGCAAAGTTTTATTCGTTCCAACTACAAATCCTAATCATAATTGTCTTAAAAATGTCTTGTATATTTTGATTAAGTAATTTATTAAAAAAAAAAGGGTTTGTTTAGTCCATAGTTTATAGTATAAAATCAACAAATGCGTCGATGAAAACATGTGATTTCCTGCGCAAAGTAACAAAGTGTTGGATTTAAGCCAAAAACGGCCTAAGAAAATAGTCAGTTCCTTTATGTGAGGATTTTCGACGTAGAATAGTACAAAATATGCCATATAGTTATTTATTATTATTTATATTTTCAAATGAATTCTACGTACTAAGATGATAAAGACATTTACAAAAAAAAATTTGTTGTACAACAGTACAATGCACGGTATTGTATGAAATGGTGTAAGACTCAAAGTGTGACAGGTTCGCAAAGTTATACAGAATGATCAGGAAAGAAGACAAGAAGAAAAGATAATAAGCCAATTCAAAAAATTTTGGAAAAAATAAAACGCACATAACTTACAACTAATAAACAAATAAATGAAAATTATGACTTATTTAGTTTACTGAAAGCAACATATTTCTTTGGAAATCTTAAATATATTAGCTTTTATCCGATAAGAAAACATCAACTAAATCTATGTTATTTTTCATAAAAATATTGGGCCTTATTACTCACCATGACCATGGCCTAATCGCTACACATTCTTAGTGTATGCCACTCTTTTCACTATCCCATGTCTGCTACCCTATCTTTATTGCATATAACACAAAACTTGTAGCTGATGAACAGCTACAGCTGGATGTGAGCTCTAATTCTGATAATTTTGTTTCAAACGAGTGATTTGCTTATTCAATCGTCTTTTTAGTAAGACTAAGGAATCCCAGCTTTCATTTGAATTATCTGAATCGATTTTCTTATGTTTCTTTCCAGTATGAACTCTTTGGGGCACGCTCATGTTCAGAAATCACACTCTTGTCGAAAGGAGCGCTTTTGTCAAGTGACTGCAGCTCATGTGTCGTGTTTGAAGGTAGACATAATAAGCGAATTCCAAGTTAGTCTGTTATCTCGACAATTGTCGCCTCCGACTGTGATACGGCACTGTCAAGTATCAAAAGCACTCATTGATGGTTGGATGAAATTAGGAAAAATGGTTAACTACCCAATGCATAAATTGTGAGTTCCACTTCCTTTTATAGATATAGACTTTAGATCCTAATGAGATAAGCCATCACCAAATCTTGATTTTAGTCGTTGTCTTTGTTAACTCTTTTATTACCTTTTGAGCAATCACTGTTTGCTGGTGATAATACGAAGAGGCAGCTCTTTGTATCCTGACATTTTTTCAGACTTTTCGAAATTGATTGTTCAAGATTGGCACTGATTCTCTTTGACATAGTTCATGAAAGACGTGTTTCGACAATTTTCAAATACAACCACTAAGGAGGTAAAATAGGGTGAAAGAGGATGAAGGGTAATGTAGTAAGTTTGTGTATCGTTAAATTTACTTGAAAGTTAGATTAGATTAAAAAAGATTAGTAGTGGGTTGTGCAGGCATCACTGCGACCTGAACACATCAACAGTGCCACTGAAGAAGTCTAGGATTTTCTTGGAGGCTACGGTTTTAATATCAGCCGGTTCTACGTGAGCCTATTCGAGGTAGTGGTAACTTTACCGGACCACCCCTTGAAAGTTGGTACGGATGCTGTTTACCCCAAATAAGCAAAACACGTGTTTCAAATGCATCCTCTAAAGGAGTTGCAGAGGATGGCAAAGTTTCCACTAAAAAAGAACTAATATTTCACATTGTCAAATGAATTAATTTTTTTTGGGAGGTGGAAATCCTTTATGGACACCAAGTGCTGTGATCTATCGCAGCTTGGTAGTGTGGAACTCCCAACCGGTGTGTGCAATAGCTGGTTTACCCACCAAAAACTCTTCGTATCTCTTAGAGGATCCATGAAACCATCATAGTAGATATCACCTTCATGAATGCCCTGAGAAAGCTGTCTTCACGTACGCTGTCGATTCTCCGTTTCCTGTCTGTTTTGTCTTTCTCTTTCTACTACTTCTAGTTTTTATGATCCTGCTTATCATCTGTGCAATCAATGTTAGACTTCAGCTTGGTCTCTACCAAGTTGTTTGGTGTTGTTTCTTTGCCAAGCTTACGTCTTGTTTCCTCTCGCATTTCCTTCCATCGCATCGGTTGCATAGAAATACTGTATGAGCTATTGTGTCTGCCTCACCACAATATACACATTCTTCATTCTGAATTTAACTATTCTGTGCGCGTATGTCCTAAAAACCCTATGTCCAGTTAGGACTTGGGCAAGGTAATAGTCAACTTTCCTGTGGTCGCATTTAATCCATTTTGCCAGGTCCGGTATCAGTTCCTTCGCCCATTGCCTTTTCGATGTGTTGTTATTCCACCTTTCTTGCCATGTGTTTAAGGTGCAGTTCTTGGCTTCGTTCGCTTTAGCATCCGTGCCTATCGTGTACATATATTTCCTCTCGTGCGCTAATACATAGGTCTCAGGTCTAGTGTCAAATTAATTGAAAACTTGGTATTCATGGCTTCTGACATAAATAATAAACAACATGTGTTTCGGGTTTTTTTTTTAAATTGAATCCCTACGGGTGACAAAGTTTGTATAGGGTGTGAAAGGGGTTGGCAAAATTGCTACAAAAAACTATGCTCAAATTTATACTTGAATCCTTGTGTTAATGTTCTTCGACACAATTAATGAAACACCTCTTTGAGTATTATTTTAAATCCAACCCCTAACAAAATGAAAGAGGATGGCAAAGTCTGCATATGAAAAAATATATATTTAAATTTACTTGAGACTTGGTACCAACAGTTTTTTGACACAGTTAATCATACACGCGTGGAGTTTTTTTAAATTCAGCCCCTAACGGAGCGAAAGGGCAACATTTGTATTAGAAATAATACTTTTATTGTGAAATTTACTTGAAACTTGATATAAATACTCTTTGACGCAAATAACGAAACATTGCGTTTCTATGTGCTTTAAAGTTTAACCCCTGGGAGAGTGATAAGATTTGTATGGAAAATAACATTTTTGTGGTGTACGTAGAAGGTGTATGCAGGTAGACCTTAATGATGAACAATCTGCTGGAATGACAACTACCATATCTTTTATATCATATCCTTTTTTTTATTCAATTTATTTTATTCAATAGTTTTGCCATTGTTTACTTCGACATTCATCATTAAATACGTAATACATTAATACATAATATAGTATACAAATGAAATAGAGGAAATGTATTATGGCATCATTTTTACGTAAAAAAAATCGTAAAAATATATCTCTTGCAGTATGATTATAACAAGCGAATAAATTTAAATAAAACGTAAAAAAATATATGTATCTCTTTTTCTCATATTTGAAAAAACAAATATATTGTGGGAAAACAAAAACAGGCGTCTTATTCAGGTTTCAAAGTTTACATTTTGGCTCCCAAATTTATCAATAGTCGAATCTGTTACCTTTAAAAAATTTATTTGCACAATAAAATTGTGCCCACAGAAGTTCTTACTATACTGCACATATTACCAACAATTTCAAAATGTTGCGTTTCATTAACTTTAGAATAAAAAGAAAATTAAAATATCTACCTTTTACTGAAAAATATCTCAATTTTTTTTTCGAACAAAGAAAAGTAATTTTTAATTTAGCAATCGCGCACGAAATTAAACCTTCAAAAACTGAAATATTTCTCATTTTCATCGTTTAAAAAAAGCCAAAATATCATATGGTTCTTTTAGAAAATGAAGAGTATTTATAGAAATATATTTCCGCTTACAGAAATAAGTAGAATACGCTGAAATTGGCGTCAGAAAAACATGCGCAATACACCTTAGCAATACCCTTTTGTCTTTCTAAAATTTTCCGGCCAACATAATTCCTCATTTTCGACAAAATCTCAAATTTACGATTTTATTCAATTTATGGGTGCATTAAAAAGGGGAAATGCAATTAAAACACGCATAAAAAATTCTACCCAAAACATCGCAACAGCACCTCATTGTTATTGTTTTTTGTTATGATCCGAAACACGTGAACGAGATTCAGCGCGCGACGCTTGTTTTGAAATGGTGGGGGAGTGCCGCGAAATAAAACGGAACGGGCGCGATATAAAACAAGAGACGAACGCACAATAATAAACATTTGAATTAGTAGACGCACGAAAGTGATTTCAAAGGTGCTCGGTTAATTAGTTCTCCTTTTTTTTTGTTTGTTCAAAACCGCAGTTCGTTGAAGTTAGTTCGTATTATATTGTGCCAGCAATAAGTAAAAATGCGCCCACCTTCGCAATTTGAGGAAAATATCGCTAATCAGGCTGATAATGAACCTGATCCACGGATGGGTGCGATGATGATCTGCACGCGATTAGCTGGAAGAGCCATCATCAGAGTTGTTGGAAGATGCAACGAAGCTCAAGAGAATAATAGATTAGGTATTTATTCCTCTTTTTTTTCTTTCGTTGAGAAAAGTGAAGTGGATTCTTTTTATATTGGGTTTCTAATTTTTAAAATACTTTGTTACTAATAGATAGTTTTAAAAGTACTAGAAATATTTGCGATTTAACTTTTACTTAATTGCAAATGTAGCCTCATCTTTATATCAAAAAAAAAACTAATTCACAATACAATTTCAACTTTTTGCAACCCTTTCCTTTAAAAAAAATGTCAGATTCAACTAATTGATTCTTTATGAACAAAGTTTGAAGTACCTAAACACTTATCGACAACTTTCATCTAGAAGTTGTTCTTGATACAACTTTTGATAAATAATACTAGATTTTTCAGTGATATTGTTATCAAATTAAGATAATCATTTCTTGAACATCACATTATGGATTTCCAGGTGAATCTTTTATCTAATACTAATGATTTGTTAGTATCTAGTACTTTAGATGAGACTATTTATTTAAATCATTCTCGTTTTTTTTTATTTGAAACATGCTGAACATTTTACTTCATACTAATAAAAATAATCGGATTAAACAAAAAAGATCTTAAAGTGCAGAAACCAATCAAAATCCCCTTAGTTCTGGTTTATTGAGATCAAGTAGTATTTTATTTCTATTTTGCAAGATGCTGATAATTTCTTCTATATTTGCTTGGAGATCGGTTTGGCTTCGTTTCTAAATTGGCTTTTGACATGTTTCACTTCAAATAAATTCATATTGGTTCTTGATCTAGAAAATTTATCTACCATATCATTTTACTTTAACTCATTGCGATTCTCAGACTGGTCTAAATTCAAAGCTTTTATTTCTGTTCAGGTTTTCTTGAACCCAGGGAACTATGACGTAAATTTACGATAATTAAGTATAAGTGAAAGTTTTCAAAATTAAGTGAATTATCTTGGTAATTATTTTTCTCAACATGCATACTTTTCAATGTTTTATATATGTATACAAATTGGTGTCTGGAATTGGAAATATTTTACACATTGTAGAAGCTCAAGAACTCCACTGAGGATTCTTTTAAACTTGGCAATTCAATGGTGGTTTTCCGAAAGCTGGAAGATAACGAGACTAACACTAGCTTTAAAGAATTGAGAATTATCACCCAATCGCGATCATTAACAATTTTACCAAAATATTTTAAAAATGTCTCTTTTCCAAACTTGACCGACGACTGTCATGAACCTTACAGTTTTTATTCGATAATTGTGTGATTTTGCTAAAGCATTTAACCAAACAGATCACGCAGTATTCCTGCATAAACTAGAGAATATTGGATATGCACCAACACCTGTGTCTTTATTCGCCTCATATCTCACGAACCGAGGAAACTATGCAAATCAGAAAAGACATCAATCCAAAACATTTTGTTCTACATACGTCCGGTGTACCGCAAGGAACAAATCTTAAACCACTTATTTTTATTAACAACATCGTGGAAGTTTTGAACTGTCATAAATTGCTTTTTGCTGATGATTTAAAAATATTCCAAGCCATGCCATGGACTGTCTTCATCTTCAGGAACAACAGATTACATACGAATATTTCTAAATGTAGGTGGTCCAAGTTTAGTATTCCAGCATCTTTTAATTTACCTTCATTTAGTTTTAGAAAATTTACGTAAAAATTTTGCACATTCTTCTTTGTAATTCAACGTTTTAAGAAAGAAGTTCGTATATATTGGTCATTTCTGTTTAAGATTTTTATCAATACCTCAAAAATACAAGAAGGCACCATGCTGACACACGTAAGCTTATTCAAATAATCTTAAAATCATCACATATATTTTTGTATTGCAATTCCTTTAATAAGGTCTTTAAGTTATCATAGGTTTCTTCTTTCGTTGAAACAAAATAACCTACTAGAATAAAATTCTTTTTTTTAATCAGTTCATCACTTGCGCATCTATTTATTGATCAGTATCGTCAACGTTTTCTCTCAATTTTTTTGCTAATTTTCTAAATTTATTTTTATTACCGTATGAATGGTTTTTTGTTTTTTACTTTTTGACATCTTTAGTTCGTCATATATTACATTATACTTTTGTTATTACTACATAAATACTGTCTTATCTGAAATAGATGTTCAAGGAGGTTCAACTGCCTGCCTTTTCGATAAAAAATTAAAAATCATTCGTTGTTAATAAAACACTCTTGGTTAACTTTTTACATCTCTATAACAGCTTGTGACAAACAAGGGAATCTTGTAGAGTATCAATTGACTGGTTTTCGATAGGTCGTTGGCTTTGGGTCATTTTAAAGCGCCTACAAAAACTGATTCTGATCCAAGATTCATTATTAGTAATAACGTTATATATGAGTAAGTATATTTGCGAAGTTCACTCAAATATTTTTTTACACTCAAACAAAATCAGTACGTGAAAATGTATTATTTATATATTTTTTTAAATCAATATGTAAAGTTTTGATCAACTCGATAAAACATTTTAGTAGTTTTTAATTTTTAATAAAATACAAAAAGTTCCAACACTCATTAAATAAAAATACCATAGTTAACCTTAAGGTACGGTCTAAAAAAGGAAACTAAAAGGTCACAATAAGACAGATCTGCGCGTATTATTTCTATTTAAGGTCTAAACAGGAAAACATATATGATCAAGATCGTGTCCTCCTTGAATCACCTTTGTTTCACCGCGGCTTACTTCAATTTATATGTATGTATGTATACGTATGTACTCACTGTTTAATCGATGAGGATTTTATAAGAGGATACTTGTACTTGCGGAAACGCAGAAATTAACAGTCAGCTTGCAATCGAACGAAACGGGAAGTATTAGGAAAGTTAAGTAACGTTAAAACAACTACCCGTTTACTAGTTCACGGTTGTCCATGATGTAAAATTATTCACTAATGAATGGAGCTACGAAAAGGGAAAGTATATGAGCGATATACGGGAGTGACAATGACGAACGATGCTTATACGTAAATCTTTTCACCCAGGAACTGAAATTGTTTGACGGATGCATTTGCTATTTTCGCTATTCATTTGTTACGTATTTCATATAAGTACATTATATCGTGCATGTGAACATTTTTTTTTTGAATTCGTAATTTCGTATCACATCGTGTAACAATAGGAAATACTTTTAATAAGATTATTATATAAAATGTAACTGAATTCTTCACTTTGCAGTATATTCAAAGCAAAGATACCCATAAATAACTCCGGTGATTCGGCTATTTGTAAATAGATGGTACGTCAAAAGTAAATGAATAAATTATTTGAGTTTGTAAAAGTAGGTTTTTGTGAAAAAATAGCGGGGAAAGCACAATATTTTGAACATAAAAGAGACAGACAATCTGTTCTCGTATATTGTTCAGTAGACAAGCCAAAAGCAATGTATTGCAAAATGTAGATATCGTGGAAATAAAAGCGTTTTTAGGACTTTATCAAACCATAAAATATCGAAACTATTTTTGCAACGGACAAAACAAGTCCAAAAATGTTTAACACGGTAATGAGTAAGAAAATTCTCCGCCATTTTATCTGCTTTAAAGGTTTGACAGTGTGATGTGTAGTGAAAACCGCAACTTGATCCAGCTGCAGATGATGTCGATTCAAAATGTATGTACCGAGTAAGCTGTGTAAGCACGGCATAAAAATTATGTATTGAACTGATGTAAAGAATAAATATTTCCAGAGATTCTGACTGAGTATGTCTGTCTCCTGAGAAACGAAAAAACAGTCGTGAATCATCGATATAGTTATTGAACATACTTTTGCAAAAAAAAATTGACGTACATGCGAATGTTTAAGGAGAATAAATCTGAAATTCCTCCTTCATTCCTGGCCAACAGAAAGTTATTAGAATATAATGTTAATCACGTGGAAGTGATGAAATGAATGACTGCAGCGACTTTCATACCACAAAAAATCCTGCAGAATCAAATTGTCAAATCAAGTCAATAGAAAAATCATACGAGCTGGTTTAATTGTTTAGTGGAGTTTCGAGCTCATGTTAGAGTCATCCCAGAATTATAGGCCTATTGTCTAATTTATCCAAGATTGCCGAGGCCGTCATATTGAGGCGACTCAAGGATGAATTGTTTGAGAGCAACGTTATGCAACAGGAACAGTTCGGCTTCCGTGAAGGTTTCTCAACAGAATACCAGCTTTATTAAGAATAACGGAGAAGATTAAAGATACCCTAGAAAGGCGCGAAGTTTCTGAACGCGTCTAGTGCCTTCGATTCTCTCTAGTACGAGAGCCTATTGTATAAAATGAATGTCAAAGATAGATTCTTTGCCATTAAAATTGGAGAGGACATCTCCCTCTTACACACAAAATCGCAGCTGGTGTCCCTCAGGGACTCTTGGGCCCAACTTTATTTTTTCTTTTTATGTCCAATCTCCCGAAGACCCCTTTTATGCCGATGACACGACAATCTTCACGGCCGGGTCTGATGCTGTGATCTGCTCAAGGTTG
Organism: Holotrichia oblita; assembly: GCA_023690525.1. NCBI lineage: Eukaryota > Metazoa > Arthropoda > Insecta > Coleoptera > Scarabaeidae > Holotrichia > Holotrichia oblita. Next base: position 74,749,850 of record CM043020.1, on the reverse strand, counting down.
CAATCGGCAGTGAACTCCTGTATGCGGTGGATTCTGAAGTGGCGCTTCTCTGCACCTCCAGAAAATATCTACATCAACGACGTTCTACTATCATGAAGTACCAGGTGAAAATACCTTGGAATGACACTAGACTCCAAGCTTGCGATATCCGCACATTTCTCCGAGATCACACAACGATTTAGAGCAGCATAATCAACGGTTTATCAGCTAATTTGCAGCAAGAGCCGAAACTAAAACCGATCGGAAGAAGTTCAACGCACTGTAAAATAGAATCCTTCGTCAGATCACCTCCACAATATGGTATGTGAGGAACATCCAAATCCACCAGAACCTAGGTATTCCAACCTTACTGCAGCTTGCGGCCATTCTCGCCGAAGAGGGCTCGATGTCTCTGAGAAAATACAGAATGGAGATGGTTTGTTAGTTTAGTTAACAGAGAACGAGATCTGCAAATGTTGATATTATATCATTCCATAATTGCAAAACACGCAATAATTAATTAACATGGTATGAATGAAGCCTGATTAGTTAAAGAATGATTAATAGACATGCTCACCAAGATCACCTGATTTTAATTCAGTGGAATATTGACTGTTGGTCAAGTTTGATTGTGTTTAGTATACGACTAACAACGCTGCTAGAAATAAGAGATTGATTTTTTAATTAATTTGATTTTATAAGTCACCTATTTCGTTATAAATTTCATGATTCAATATTTCCTATTAAAAAATAATTACATTTTTGTATACAAACAAAAGATATAGAAACTCTACAGGTGAACCTAAATATAAACCTAGACAATGAGTGAAGCAAATGATTCAACTACGACGTAATGAAATAAAATTTTCATATCGCTACATCGGAAACCTTCTTTATCTACGTTATCTACCAACTTTATGTTTGTAAACAAAAGTGACAGATATACACTCAATAGACATAAAAGAGTTATAAATAATAAACCGCAATAATAATAGTAATTATACGTATGTACAACATTAGTAAACAATAAACATATTTTGATAATATGAATACTTACATTTTTTTTTAAGAAAATTTAAATATTTCAATTAAAATTGATTGTGCGTGAGTGCAATATTACACAATTCCTATCTTTAAAATTATATTGTTATCAATTTTAATATGATGGTCATTACTATCACAATTTCTAACCTATTTTTACAAGTTAACCTTGATTGTATATATACGATTCATATTTCCGTTTAGTTCTAATTCAAACAAATAAAATAGAACGAAAAAACGGAAATTGGCCACGGTGCAAGTTTATTCCTTTATAGATATGCGCACAATAATACTGGAATGCATTTCTAACACGCAGTTTCCTTTATTTTTGGAGTTGATTTATTTGAGTAATGTAGAACGCAAAACGCGCAAACATTTGACATTTCAATGTCAAAACGGAAAATAATAAAGCTGTTTATACCCTGTGTTTCATAAAAAATATTATTCAAAACGGATAAAACTTTCGATAATTTCTTTATTATTGAGTGAAAATAAAATTTGTATTTAAGTATACGTGTTTTGTTTGTGTATACCTATACAGTATTTAACTCTTTCTGGCTTTGCGAAACATAAAAGTCTCAACGAATTCTATACTGTTTAACGAAATTTATTTGAAATGTGCGTATCTGTCTTAACTGGATTTCGTACTAACATAATAAGTACCTACACAATTTCAAAATTTGGGTCGCGTGAAGTGTTACATTGTTTTGAGATATAAGTTTCAAACTCTAAAATCTGGTTCTCTTCATTTCCAGCGCCTTAATTTTGTGAAATATTTAAGTTTGTGATGAAATTATATTTTATAACAGTAATTAGATTAACAATCTTGTCAAAGTGATATTTTATCTGTTGGACTCAGAAGTTGACATTTTCGTGGCGAAAAGCAAAATTTCTAAACAACGAGTATTTATTTTTTAATTTTGAATGCTTTTGTGGAAGCGGAAGTAAATAAAGTTGTCGGAGATGCGAGTAAAAGTCATTTGATAGAAACTTAGGAGTTCACCGTCGATAAGATAGAAATAGATCTAAATCATCAATCAGAATCAGATGAAGAACAAGAAACAAGCAAATCCTTTACAAAGAAACTAACGAGAAACAGAAAGCAGCAAAGAAAAAAGGAAAGCTCTGGGGAAATTGAAAGAAAAGAAATGTGAATATTTCAATACCAAGTTACGATCTCGACGAAAATGCAATGAAAGAGCTCTTTCAAAATTACACACCATACATAAGTTTTTTCTTAATGGTTTCTGGGACGTAATATTCTGAAAGCTATGCTTTTTCAGTCGACTTTATGCACTACCCAAGAGGGTTAAGTAATGAATGAGTTGCAAGTAAGTAAATAAGTTGCAAACTCAAGTTACGCAGTTTAAAAATTAAATTTTGATACTTTATCATAAAACCCAATAAATGTAGTGCCCCCTAAAGGAGGGTCAATGTCTTCTTCATAAACTGCACATATTTTCTTATTTTCTTTACGTTTCTGTTCTTTAAATTTAATTTCATCAAATTCCCTTTACGCTTTACAGGATATTGCTGAAGGAATTCTTTCTCTTGATGATTTTTTAGGTTCTTCTAACATTACAATTTGGTTGATGACAATACTTCGCTACTCTTTCTGTATAAATCACTGTTAATGCTTTTTTCTCTTGTGCTTAATCTTGCTCGAGTAATATTCCTCTTACTTTCTCTGTACTCTCTCTCCAAACTTTGAACGTAAAATTCCTTAGTTTCTACTTTCTTCTACATCTTCTTCAATAAAATTTGCTTTTTGTTTTTATGTTGGTACACATACTCTTATTAATTTATATTATTTTATGACTCTGTATAAGATAGTTTATTCTTATATTATATTTCACTATTCGACACAACTGAAGCAATTTTCAACTAAAAGTAATGACAGCTTAAGTCTTTTTCTCAAATTTTGCTGAACTGTGAAAATCTTAACTGAAACTCCTGACTATTTTCTTCATTATTAGCTTTGATTCTTTTTTTGATGGTCGATCGTTCCTTGTTCTGATTCAGTATAATGTCTTGGATAATTATTTCATTTGGAAAAGGGTGCTCATTTGGACTTCCCTTTTCCGTTCATTTAATTTATTTCTTCAGCACTGTAGGAAAAGTTATCGTTATGAGTTTTTAATACATGTAAGGATTGCACGAGGACCTAGAATTTTTATGTTTTCACCAATTTTATCAGTGGTACCAACCATCAAACAAATTATTTTTTCAGATGTTAGGAATATTTAGTACCTACATCTAAAAGTTTGCCTTATTAGAATAATATGTATTTCAATTCAAACGTTAGGATTACTAATATTTATTTACCTAAACTCATCGTCAAAATAATCGAGATCGGTATCATTACAACGCCAGCTTGATATTCTAATCAGTGCAAATATTGAATTAGTCAATTCTTGCTCATGTTCACGTGATTTGTCACATTGTGATTTACTTTTATTCCCAAACAATAAAATTAAAATATTTGGTGAACGATTTTCTTTGACTAAAGCAACTGATGAAAGCCTCCGAATACTAAGCTGTCAGACTAACTTTTTAAAACTTTTCCCCTCACAACACATGCTAAAAAAATAGTTAAAATCCTACCTAAATACGTCCCTGACACTTTTCCGCGTTTAAAATTAAACTGTGGAAGCTACAGTCGTATTTACAGATTCTCCTGAATTAAAAATAAACCGCAACGGTGTTGCTCTCGCCATCACAGTTTCAGAAATCGCGTAGTGCATGCGCAATTTGAAATCGGTCAACTACAAAACCTACATTCAACAGTTTAAAGATGGCCTCAGCTGTGACTAGAGTTGTACATAGATGCGAGGATGCCAAAGAAACGGAAAAACTAGGTAGAAAACTCTCAAGGCGCAATTTTACATGCTATTTCCGATATCGTTTATTGTTCAATTAACCTATTTTTTTATATTATTATTTTGCATTCGTAAATTTACCTTGTGTGTATGTGTCAGGTATCTAATTATGAAATGAATCGTCCGTGGATTTTATCTGATGTGAGTCATAATCTTAGCAAAAATGCTTTATATCTACTTATGTGTATAATTATATACAAAGATGCGAAATAAAAGTGGAATATATATGTATGTGCTTGAGTTTAAGTTTTAAAAAGAAGTTAATACAATCAAGTAACTCGCAAAACCAGCTAAAGAATTTATCTACTTATTTTCTTGAAAAATTAGCAGCAAATTGTACCAGTTCATTAAAAATTGGCGGCAGGTTACGTAAGAAATACACCTCAGAGTTTTATATTCTAATTTGCTTGCAGAACGTTTTACTAAAATTCAGTTTTACCACCACAAACCTTAGTTAAAAAAAACATCGATAAAATGTCCCCTTCCATTATAAAATTTTAAATTTTTTAAAGATACAAACAACTATTGTTTTATTCGCTTTACGACAATCTTTTGTACTTTCAAATTAATATACTCCGTACAGCATTCACTTTGTCATCCTTAAGTTGTCCACCCATCTTAAATGATGATAAAACAAGCAAAAATTATAGGTAGTTAAAAATATTTGTTCGAAACACAAACTATTCAATAGATTGCAGAGATATTACAATAAAAATTAAATACAGAAGCTTTTGAATAAAAAGTTGATTTTTTAAATAATGATCAAATTTTTTGCAAAAATTATTCCAGCTATTATCGTTGCATAACTTTTGAGACGTAATCGTATAATTGGACATACATGGGTGTTCATAATAGATGATGATTACTCAAATGTGAATACAGCAGCTTCTAGTTACATTATGTAACACTTCATGTATGGATTCTATAATGATTTTAAAAAAATGCATACGATTTTAGTTTGAATAGAAATTTCGCAATTACTTTCAACATTTGTTTTAGAAGTAATAGCGGATAATAATTGCCATAAATTAATATTTTATACACAATAGCGGAAAAAGTGATCGCGGAAGAATTTTACTTCTTACAATAATTAGTGAGTTTCTCTTTAGAACCCATAAAATAACGCTAATATAGTATAATATCAAAATAACATCTCCTGCTGAGATAAAATAGTCAAGTATAATGCTTCGTTTATATATAATGAGTTTAGATAACAGCTGCGATTATTCACGTCCAGCTTTTGTTTTCTATTCACTTTTAACACAACTTTAAAGTAAAAAAAAGGGTACCTACAACTGTTACCCATCTTGTACATTCTTAAAATAACATTCTTTTGTTATCTAGGTGGTATATTTAAATCGTTTACTTACGTTTACGCAGAGTTCAAATTGTGTAAAACCGATCTGCTTTTTTATTGTTATGAAACTTGGCGAATTGTGCTTTCGTTGTGTTGAAATTACACCTTAATTGGCGCATATAAATTAACACAATTTCAAAATCTTAGCGTTGAACGTTACTACAGAATATTGTTACACGATAGTATACTTTATGTAAATACGAAATTAGGTGACTTTATTCGAAAAATTGTTGCTTTTTATGTGTTACTAATTAAAGAAATTTTAAATTAAACACGTCTAAATATCTTATACAATAACGTGTTATATGATGAGTCCACATTCTACAGAGAGAATTTCCTAACAGATTCATGCAATATTTTTAATAGGATTGACATCTAATTATTACTATCTTTAGAAATCTTGTTATTATATTATAAAATATGCCTGAATATGCTTCATATTACATTATGTATTTATTTTTTAATTTCAGATCTCTCAGAATGCCAGCTGATGCAAGTTCCCGATGCTGTCTATCATTTGATGCGACATACGGAATTAAAATCCTGTGATCTCAGCGGTAATGTAATTACAAAGATACCACCTAAGTTCGCCGTCAAATTCAGTCTTATTACCGCACTGAATTTGTCGCATAATCAAATGTCTAAACTGCCAGAGGAAATTGCGGATTTGGCATCACTGCTCAGGCTAGACCTTTCACATAATACCTTCATAGCATTACCAAATGCTGTGTACAAAGTTCCCAAACTAGAATACTTAAATGCCAGCGATAATCACATTGTTGGTAAGTACATAATTGGATTATTTTCGAAAATATTTGTCGGACTTTTAAGAACGAGGAAAATATAGTTTGCATCTTTGTTTCAGATGTGGAAGCTGATAGGTTAGGAGCTGCACCTTCTTTATTAACAGTAGATCTACGTAATAATCCACTAACAGTAAGATGTCACGATCAATTAGCTGAAATTTCTCATATAGAAATATCGTTGACGCCTAGACAAAAAGAAGACTGGGAAGATCTTACTATATAACTTTATATTTAACTAAATTGTCTCACTGCCATTGGCTGGTAATTGAAAATGGATCAAACTAAAATTATAAATTTGTATAGCTATTTACCAAAAGTAACGATTTAGTTACGCCACGACACCTACGGTGCTGTTATCTCAATCAAAAAAAAAATTATGCCAAATGTCTATTTTAATTGTCCTTTCAAATATTTACTTAATTATATTAATTTGATGTGTAATTTTTAATTCCAGCCTAAAAGGTAGCTAATATTTCTGTCCCAAAGGGTGATAGTTTCTTTGTTATAATAAGAAAAGCCTGTGCAGTTTTAGTAAATTAATTTTAATATATAAATATTTGTATTTTTATAAAATTGATATTAGTTTATAAGAATCTGTTGTATACAATGATATTATGCATTGTGAATACTAATATAAGCGAACAAAATTGATGTTTAGGAAGCGTTCAGCTAGCTAGTTATCCAATTCTTATTAGCAAGTTGATGATTTCCTAAACCATCTTTACTCCACAATTCTCAATAAGTGGAGTTATATGGACTATTTTACTTAAGTTAATATCTCAAATCGGTAATTATTGTGTACTTAATTTGTTTTCAATATTTATATAAAAAAAAAATATTTATGGGAACAGTTTTCTCCAGACACATTTTTATGTAATTGGTCAATTATGTATTCCTTATAAATTCGAAAATTTGCAGTTTATAAAAAAGGAATACTGAAATACCTGTTTAAATAATTGTAGCACAAACTATGTGATATAGTGATATAAATAATGCATATTATAATATTCCTACTAAAACATAAAAACTGTTCAAAGACTTTAAGTAAAGAAAATGTGTGCAATATATTTTGTCTGACTTCAAGCATTTAACAGTTATTACCTTGGCTTATACATCTAGTCATTTTGTGATCATGGACCTACGGATAAGTAAATAATCTTGTCTTCCATGCATTTCTCACAATGAAATAAAGTAATAAAAACTTTAATTAATATATTGTTTTATTATTCGCCTATAAAGATAACTATATACAGGATCATTCACAAAACTGATTCGTTAGAACTTTTTGATGTTCTTGAAATTCAACGTTTCTGAAAACTTGTACTTATAACTGATATCATCTGGACTCATCAGCAAAATTATTTGTGCCATTGTACCACTTCCGGTTTACCAGAAGTTGACGCCAACTTTCTTAATTTAAATAGCATGGTATATTTTTTATGAGTTTTTTTTTTATATCGGGCATACAATTCTGCATCAAAACGTACTAAGACATCCTATGTCAAAAATCAGCCGTTTTTGTTATTAATTTTTTTTCAAATATAGGGCCAATGGCAACGTTATGCTCAAAATTATGTATTTCTGAAGGCATTGAATCTAAAGACCTCATATTTGGCATGTTATTAGCCGAAATAGCATACATCAAATTACGTCCTAAAATTTATCATAATTTATACAGGGTCGTCCAAAATTAACGTTCATTTCCACCAAGTTCACATCGATGAAAGTCACTTTTTTTAAATGGAACATCCCATGTATTATTGCATTTTTGAACACACTTAATAATTCTCTGTCATTGATTATTTGACATATTAGCTTCTATCTTTTACGGTTTTGGAATTATTATAGCGATTTCGTGATGAAAGTCCGAAAAATTAGCCTTTTTAATGCATTTAAAATCTTAGTAATCCTTGAATGTCAAAAGAATTGATATTGTATTTGTACTATAAATACGCATAGTTGATATCTGTCAAGCAAAATGGCAAATGCAATACATTACGGAAAAGAAACGATATTTAAATTTACTTTCCATTCATGGAGACTGTAGTAGAATTGTGAGTATCGAGTGTATGACGACAGACATTTATGCAAAATCACCTAAAAAATATCAATACAAGAAGCCAAAAAAGAATATTAAACAAAAAAGCTTGGGAAAGGAATAAGTTAAGTGTGTTTTATATGTCATCGTGATCTGATCATATTGAATTTTGTCTTTGCAACGCTATTTTGTTTAATTTTCTTATTTGAGTTTTTGTAATGATATTGTTTTAGATCACTTTGCAAAAATTTGGATATCTTTGTCAAATATTGTACATGTACTATTCATAATCCTATTACATTCTCCATGAATGGAAAATAAATCTGAAATGTCGTTTCATTTCTGCAATGCATCTGCAGTACAAGCTAGTATGTCTAATAAGGAATGATAGAGAATTATTAAGTGTATTCAAAAATGCAATAATAGATATATAGGATGTTCAATTTAAAAAAAGTGACTTAAATCGACGTAAAGTTGGTTGAAATGAATGTTAATTTTGGACGATCCTGTATAAATTATGATAAATTTCAGGACGTAAATTTGATATATGCTATATAACGTACTACGTATAATAACGTACATGCCAAATATCAGGTCTTTACCTGCAATGCCTTCAGAAATACAGAATTTTAAACATAACCTTGCAATTGGCCCTATATTTGAAAAAAATTGAATAACTCAAAAATGGTTGATTTTTGACATAGGGTGTCTTAGGGAATTGTATGCCCGATATAAAAAACTCATAAAAAATATCCATGCTATTTAAATTAAGAAAGTTGACGTCAATTGCGGGTAAACGGGAAGTGGTACAATAGCGCAAATGATTTTGCTTGTTATAACTACAAGTTTTCAAATATGTTGAATTTCAAGAACATCAAAAAGTTCTAACGGACCAGTTTCGTGTATGACCCTGTATACTAAGATCTATCCTCATCCATTGTAAAAATGTAATAATTACTTCTACATCTGTCTTTTCTAGCTAGCCTCGCTGATTTGTTTGACTTTCTATTGCAGGTGTATGTCGTACTGATCCTTTTCGAGTTTAATCAACGCCAGATTATGGCTAACCTATTAAAAATGTTATTATTATTAATAATAATTGAAAAAGCAGTTTCATTTTCTGTTTCACACTTTCACTTTTACAGTAAATCTATAAAATCTTAAATAGAATTTTATTAACTTGCAACAGTCGTTCTCTCAATTTATGTTTAAATTAAATGTATAAACAGAAGCAGTTTTTTAAGTACTTTTACACTAACATCAAAAGATCCTTGGATTTATACACAAAGAATAGCGCCAAAGAATTCCTCCATCCCAAACCAAACAGATTAGATTTAAGTAAGGGTGATATTGCGCTGTAACCTATTAATCTATTGTTTGCCTGCTCTCAAAGCTCCACATCCAGTCTACGATCTTTCATAAACTGCAATAGCTGTTATGGTTTCAGAGAAGTATTTCTTTTTCGTCCACGACGTCCTGCGCCCCGCAGAACCTACAGTCGCTATTCTGGTTTAGACCTACCTTGTATCATGTGTTCCCCAAGGTGACAATGCCCTGTAAAATAACCTGTGAGGATGCGTAATCTATTTCTGCTTCGTTCTAGCAAAGTTTTTGTTCTGTGCTTATTGTAGTTTACAATCAAAATCTTGGGGTGTCTCAGACCAGGAGGTTTTCCCAGAGGGATGCTCTGAGCCTCTCTTCTCTATCTTTAAGTAATTTTTTGTAGGTGCTCATCGCTATACCACAGAACGGTTCCGTTCCCACAAACAATGTTGTAGCGACCTTCTTTTGTAGCTTCTTCGTTGCCTCTGATTCCAGTATGTCCTGATATCCAGCATAATGCAACTCGTATTTTCCTTGCCTAGGTTGTTTAGTCTGTTAAGACATTCCCAAACTAATTTCGAGCGGATGGTGTTAAAACTCAACGCCGTTATGGCTGCTTGACCATTGGAGGAAATTGCAATGCTCTGCTTCCGATAGTTCCTGTGCAGGTTCAGTTGAGCACATCTTCCAATGGCGTTTGAAAGACTGGGGTATATTCCCATTGGCTGCACCTATACTCCTTTGTCGGTTTTAGAACCGTCCACATACCATTTGATGGTGTTTTCTTTTAGGGAGTACGTGGAGTGTTCTCCTACCCATTCTAATAACCAAACAGAACTCTGACTGTCCTCTTTTGTAGTAGTAAAACACGATTTACAACGGAACTCTGGCCCCAATGTACGATTATTGTATACTTATCTCATCCCAAAATAAAAGCCAGCAAAGTAGAACGACCTTACCACAAAGTCATTCCACGATCCTTTTAATTGAAGCATTGCAAAACATGACTTAGACGTACCTACGGCACAACTGTGTAACATATTCTAAACATTTCAAGTCCTTATCAATAGATAAGTCAAGCAGTCTAGATGCGTCACTGAATTCAGAGGTAACCCAGCTAAATTAAAATGAAATTTACAGAATAAGATCCATTTTGTTTTATTTACATTCCATCCCCTTCACAATCCCGTCAAAAATTACGTTGACCTCCTCAAGAAGACGAGTAGTATTAATATTGTAATCGTCATCATAGAGCATATTTGTATCAGCATTTATGCCGTTTAAGCAAAAAATCATTAATGTTGTTACGAAATTGTGAAATATCTTTACGTGATAGAATCAAATGGAGTTCGGTTTAGTAACTTATATAAAACGGTCCTATTTAAACCCCGGATACACTACAAACCAGTATAATCTGTACTTCTAACGAGATATATTATGAAATCAAACAAATAGCACCGTAAAACGAGGTGACTTTGTGACACCCAGGCGACTTTGTGAGAGCACCACACTCCTTTGAAAAAGTCACTCTTACATCTCTGTTTATTATGTTATCGTAGCACCCTCTCGCATACGCATCGGTAAACGGTTGAAGCAGTGTCACGTATTAGGTCTCGCGGTCGTTCTGCAGTTTTTTTACAACGCACATATTTTTAAGGTAGATAAGCAATTTTTACTTTATCAGAGAGTTGCAATACTTTGTCTTGTGTAACTTGAACCGTTTGTTTTATCTATTTTTGCATATGAGTGTGTTATAGTATGATCTATTAAGAATCAGTAAGTGCCATCACCTATTTGTTCTTCTTAAAAATAAAGTACTTATGCTCTACGAAATGAAATGTCAACAAATATCGAGGTGAGATTGTGACACTTTTTGGTACTAATAGGGGTGAAATTTTTTAATGTAATTATTCAGTCCATATTTTAGAAATGCCATGGAAATATAAGGTACTACCGGGGAGCCGCCCCTACAAAAACTATACATCTGAATCATTAGAAAAAGATTTAAGTGAAATTAGAGAAAAGAGTAACCCTCCGAGAAGCGCAAGAAAATGAAGACACAGTAGATTCCACTTATATCCATCACGTTGGTACAATGGATTTTAGAGTCAATTAAGTGGCGATTCAAATAAGCGGTGGTTGTATGGAAACCATCTACATAGATGCTTTCATAGGCTTTATAAAGATGGTCTGATTAAAATTTATTTGTGACAACGCATCGTAGGTACTTTTTCAACTTTTGGCGCTGCATTCCTTTAGGCATTTTGACATTATGTTGTACGTACGAAAGAAAAAGTGAAACTGAAGAATATACCGTACGAACACCATAACTTGCAAACTTCTGGGATTCCCGGAACGAATAAGACTTATGATTTGAGTTGACTTTGTGACATATTGATGATTCAGTTAGGAGGTTGTTTTGTGACAAATTTGGAGCTTGGCATACATTTACGTGATTATAATGTTCCAAAATCTCCTCACAGAAAGGTGACATATGTGTTCTAGTCAAAGCCCAATGCTGTCACAAAGTCACCCCGAGCGATGGTATGACAAGTATACATCAAAATTCGTGCTAAACTACTACTGTTTTTTGCTTCACGTCGTCAATGTTTATTAGCTAAATGATGTCACTACTTCATATTATTTAGGCGACCTTCTAGTTATAAAACTAGAACTGAAAATATTATTAAAAGTGTCAAATCTGTCACAAAGTCACCTCGTTTTACGGTATATAAATTTTGCATCTCATAATGTACTAGAAAATCTCTATAAAAGCAGGTGAATCGTAAAGATATAATAAATGATTATTACAGTTAAAAACTTACCTTTTCGAAGTAAATTTACCGAAACAGAGTAAAAACCATAGATGTAAAAACACTTTCTCCTAACGTTCCACACTCTATAGTATAGGGGTTATTTGTAGTGATGTGAAATATGACTATAATGTTACCGTTGAAATATTTTGATTTATTGATTTATACTAACCAAATTGACAAAAAAAAACATTAGTAATGGGGAGTCAGCATTGAAAAAGTAGCTTCTTAAGGCAATTTTGTAGTCTATATTATAGAAGACGTATTCAATGAATTTTAAATTTAAAGGTAAATTGCAGTCGTAGATTAGGCAACAGGGTGTTAAATTAGTCTAAAATTTGTTATATCTGTAAATATACAGGGTATTGCGTGACATATGCTATGTAAACTTTAAAAGCATATTCCTAAGATACTCTTTTAAGCAAACAATGTATAGTAGAGCTGAACTGTCACAGCGTATTATTAACGCATGCTATAAAGAACAGGTCAGGGGTACTTAGTAAGGGCTGCCATACAATTTATTTTTGATCGTGCTGCATTGTGTATTAATGCTAAAAGTTATCATTTTGAACACATAATATATAGTTCTGTTGCTTTTGTTTATTCTCGGCACAAGTAGCACGAAAACGTTTTTAAAAGGTTAAATAAAGATAACTTGCAACGCTCAACGTTTATAAACGTTAAAATAACGTTGCTTAAACGTTACTTACTAAACTTTTAATATGTATAACGTTAAAAAGATATCGTTAAGGTAAGGTGGGGTAAGTGGGAATATGGGGTAAGTGAGAACGGTACTTTAAACTTCCCGCGATCTATGCCAAGGCCTGCGACGCTCCGTCCATTTGTCGAAACATGTCTATGGAGTAGTGTGATGGTGGCAAGTCAGCTGTGTTTACGTTTAGCTGAAGTGTTAAGCACGTGGAGTCAACCAGATACAGAATCGATCATTGTAACCGTCATTCCCTCTTGCCCCTGTGTGAAATAGTGCTGAAGAACTTTACGGTAAGTACATATTATGTACGTTAATTATGTTTAAATCATTAATCTTTTGTGTTTTAATATTTTACAACACCTAACCTCACCCTAGTATGCGTTAATTGGAAGTTCCCTCTTGCCCCGGCTAAATTCTCACTTGCCCCAGTTGAATTCTCACTTGCCCCAGTTGAATTCTCACTTGCCTCGTTGAATTTTTAGTATTTTAACGTGTTTTGTTTGCTTTCAGGTACGAATATGGTTCGTAATTACGTAAGAAAAACTCAGAGGGCAAGTGGGTACACTGAAGAACAGCTCGAAAACGCCTTAAATGACATAAGAAACGGAAATATTACGTTACATCGTGCGTCGCAGACATATGGTATACCAAAAACGACTCTCTTCAATCGACTGACCGGAAAAAGAGGCGTGAAAAGTCAGTCACTTGGAAGACCACTAGCACTAGGAAGAGACATAGAGGAGCAGCTCGCCGTTGGGCTTAAAACTCTCGAACGATGGGGATTTGGACTATCGAGAAGCGAAATTTTACATATGATAGCTGAATACGTCACTCAAAATAATTCAAAAACGCCCTTTAAGAATAATATTCCAGGCGAAGATTGGTTTCTTCAGTTTAAAAAGAGATACAATTTGTCAATTAAGAAACCACAAGGCATAGAATATGCACGTAAAAAGATGACCGATCCATTTGTCATAAATGAATACTTCACCTTACTGAAAAAAACCTTAGCTAGATGATCTTGACCTACACGATAAACCAAATCATATTTGGAATATGGATGAGACGAGTCTATGTATGGATCCAAGTAAAACGAAAGTTGTCGGTGAAAAGGGAAAGCCATCCACAAGAGTAATATCTGGGCCAGGGAGAGAAAATACAACCATTCTGTCGACTGTTAATGCGGCGGGTGAAAAAGCACCTCCCTTAGTAATTTACAAAGGCAAGTTTGTCTGGGATCCATGGGTTGCAGGTCCACATGCTCATGGAGATGTTCCTGAAGGAAAAATTGTGTATGCAGCGAGCACCAAGGGGTGGATGGAAAAGGAAATCTTCAACAACTATTTTGAAAAATCGTTTCTACCAATAATTGGAGAAGAAAGACCAGTTGTTGTCATTTATGACGGACACAGTACACATGTTGATTGGAAGGTTCTGCAATTAGCTAAAGAAAACAATATCACCATCCTCAAACTTCCTCCCCATACATCCCACTTACTTCAACCACTAGATCTGTCAGTGTTTAAGTCCTTAAAAACCGCTTGGGATAAAAAACTTGTGGTTTGGCAGAGGATAAATCAGGGTAAAAAAATGCCAAAGAAGATATTTTCTGAACTTCTTAGAGAGGTTTGGTTAGAAACTAAACCAGAAATTATCCAAAATGGTTTTAAGAAGGCAGGTATTTCGCCTTTTAATCCAGAAGTAATACCAAATGCTACTTACCTTCCATCAGCTTTTAAGCGTTTCGAGAATAGGAATAACAACAATTTAGCTAATGAAGAGAGTGGCGAAGAAGCATCTCTCAAGACTATTAGCACTGAGACGAGTGAAAATGAAATTATCGAACAAGAAAATTTAAATCCAAAAGTTTCCATAGAAAGCCTAATTCTATTCATTTATTTCGAATATGTTACACATTTTTGTAGTTTAATCATTATCAGAAACTAAGCTATGGCAATTAAATGGCGTCAAAATTTAATGTTTTGCATTCCTTTATAAAAATATTTTTGCATTTTCCAACATTAATAAAATGTTTCTCGTGTAACGTTTACAGAACGTTTACGGAACGTTGAATTATAACGTTTTATTTTTATGACATTAACACGTTTTCTAAACGTTATATAAACGTTTTTGTTAACGCTTAGGAATAAGGCACTGCTACGTATTAGGTACAGCTTGTATCTGAATGGTTGAACGTCTGTAGCTCGGTGACATGTTTTTGCTTGAAATTATCTTAGAAATATGCTCCCAAAGTTTGTACAGTACGTCATACAACATCCTGATCCTGTATATTTCGTACCGTTCCGCATTATGTACTATTAGTTTCACATTTGCTTGTATGTTGCATTTGTCTGCGTCATCGACTACATATTTTTGTTTTTTGTTTACTTTATTTCCAAGATATTTGTGTATTTATTTTTATTCTTCCATCACAATGTACCTATTGTCCATTCCAAATAAGAATGGAGCAGATGACGCTACAGTCGGAGCACATATTACACAAGAACAAGTTTATGATTTGCAAAAATCGCGGTAAATTTAAAATTTGTTTTTGATTGTCTGATAATAGACTGTCCACTATGTAGAATATCATCTTTACGAACACTCATAAAAAACATTTAATGCTTCTAATTGCACTTTTATGAGCTTCGTCCAATTTGTCATATTTCATTTGACATATCCGTTTCTTTGGTGGCGTTTCCAGTTAACTCTATATCTCCGATGGTGTCTTTAAACAGTTTGTTTGCTAATCCCAATTTCATTTGCTGTCATGCCTGCATCTTGCATTTTTTGAGGAACCTGTGAGAGCAGCATCAGCCATAATTACATATTTACGTATTGACGTTTATCAAAACCATAAGATGTATAAATAAGAAAATTTAAGCAAAACTGTTCAAGTAGTACCTTCAATAAGTGAATATTATGACATGTGATGTGACAACTGTCACTGTCAGTGTATTTTAACAGCTAAATCTTTATTTTCCGAGAAGATAATACAAAATTGATCTGAAAATTGAAGGAAATGGGAAGTACAAACATGATGGATGGAATAATGAATAAATTCCAGCAAGAATACATTTCTTCTCATACAAGCTGCATTTTCTGGGATTGCAATTTGACATTTATTGTACACTGTAGTGTGTATTATTACGAGAAATAAAGTGTCTATCTATCTATTCAGAAGCTCTAAAAAAACCATTTTGTATGAAGAATCAAGATGAAATGGACAAAGAAAACAATAAAGTCCAATAATCGCAATAGAACACAAACGACGCTCACATAATATAACCTTTTTGATGTTTCTGACATTTATGCAATTTTGACAAATTGTTCTTGTGTAAATGTGCACTAGATTTTAACCAATCACAGTCGTTTATTTTAGACCCTATCTTTCATAACGCTACTTTCTTACTTGGAATGAGGTATACTATAATAGTTGTTTAATCCAGACAAAATTTAATATAAACGCCTTACGGCTTGACAGTGAGTGTAACAACCGATAAACCGATATGTCAGATGGCAAAAGCTTCGATTGTTGCATCTTCTACCATATTTTAGAAAAACCCAATTTCATGCGCATTTCCATTAAGAATAACACAAGTGCATAAAAAGTGATATCTACTTCCTTATAAATTATAATAATTAATAGATTTTTAATTATAAGTTATAATTAAAAATCTATTAACCAAGAAAGTAATAAATATTTAAGAAAAGTCGTTATTAACGTACTTTAAAATAAAAAAATATCTGTAGATGTAATACATTTGTACTAAACAGATGCCAACAGTTGAGAGCGGCAACGTAGCACTTTCCTATAATTGGTAAAAATTTAAATGTTGATCAATCGCAACACAGTGCTACCTAGTTGAATACAGCCAATGCTGATACTATATTTTGAAATACAGCGGTTTTATTGGTCTCACGTGTTCTAGCATTAAGAATTACTTCCCAATAATGACAAAATGTATATTCCTAAAACCGAAAAAATGTCACTCATTAATCAATTTTGCACTTTAATACTATTGATACGACTACCCATGTTACAAAGCTCTGTTACATGTATGATAGTGAAAAATGTCAACAGATGGTGCAAGGTGTAAAATTGAAACTATTGAATATTAAAACAATTTAAAAATAGTAATGTAATATAAAATGATTATAAACAATAAAAGCCGGGATAATATCAAATTCTTAACAAAACGGCCGTTCCAAATAATTTTTTTAGATAATACAGATTAAGTTCGACCTTCCAATTAGTTCTTTTTTAATTTCTGTATTTGAATATGGAATGTTTTGTTTTTTGAAGTTGCTTAACCCGAATTGTCAAACTCTCTAACCAAAAATTAAATGGGTCGATAAAGTGTGGTTAAAATATACCGTTTAATTCAATTAAAGCAGGAATGGCACTTGGTTTGCGTACGTTTAGAAATAAATTCGCGACTTTTGGCTCCTATATTATACCGAGATGTCATACACTCGTTAGCGATCATTCCAAAGATTTAGCAACTGTCTCTGAAAGGTTAGGACAGGTAATGTGAATTAAATAACAACAAATTATGTAATGAACACTTAGAAATTTAGATTGTTTCCTTTATAACTCCATCATTTAACCCTTTGAAAATAAACATTTACGTTTTAATTTGCCCGTTATTTTACAATGCCTGGAATAACATAACCTATAATTATGTTTAAATTGGGAGTTGGATTATAATATTAACTAGACATGTGAATTTTATTTTAAAGCTTAAAATCATTTGTTTTAGATTAAGATTAGAACAATAACTACTTGTCCTGGAAATCGTTATAGATATAATTACAAATGTAAGCAAGAAAACGATTGTGAAGATATGTCGAATTCAACGAATGAACTTTCGTTAACAGATACTGTTGATAAAATATCAATTTCAACATATAATTTTGAAAAATTTCAAAATGAATTAGTACATAAAAGGTATTACTATTGTCAAATCTATATTTATTCTAGTTTCTAAATGAAAAATTTTAGCTGTTAGAGTCAAATGTGAGATGTACAATTAGCTCACAGACACCAAATGAATGCTTGGTGTCGTCAAAAGATAGCGTACCCAGTGACAAACCTAGTCCCGAAAAACTAGCTTATGTATATCATGTATTAAGTGAGACTTTACCGAAACTATTTATACAAGCTATGGATTATACCATTTACGATTCGAATTTAATTTTTGAAAATAATATACGAGGCACAAGAACCGTAGGACTTTATAATTACATTAAGCAAGTGTCATTTTTGAGGACCGTGGGACATTTAAAATATGCATACGTTAAGTTTGAAATTTTGAAGATTACGCAGAATCCTGAGGATTCATCTGTTAAAGTTAGATGGCGTATTAGAGGCATCTCTGGCATAAAAGTCATGGTCATGTTTTGGAAGTATAAGCTGTGGAATATGAATGAGATCTTTGATAAAACTGAATCGTAAGTTTAATTAATACTGTAATTTTAGTCAAGACAATTGCTTAAAGATTTGTGATAATTACCATTTCTATTTTCATGGTATTGTTGATATATCCTGTGATATATTCTTATACAAAGAATATATATATTACAATAATGAACTCATAAAAATATTTTCAGATGGTTTGATGGATTTTCTACGTTCTACGTTAATGGTGAAGGTAAAGTCTACAAACATGTAGCAGATAAGGTATATATTAATGTCAAATAATAGAAGATATTGTTAATAAATTAGTTATTATCTCCATAGATGATGCCTGACTCTGATCGGGAAGAAATAAAACCATCACCAATCGATACAGCGAAATTAGCATTAATTGTAGGAATAATTCCAAGGTTTTCTGATCTAAATTCCGTGTTATAATAGAAACCAACAAGAAAATATGGCGAAGACTAAAGATGTTCTTGCATTTTTTTTTATCTAGTATTAATTTATTTTCATTAATTTAAGTATTATTGCGAGCTGTTTCCACCGCTGTGTAGCAGCTAGTTCATGCTAAAACAAGAAAGAAATCACGTAATACGCCCCGACACACACACTTTTACGTATTGTATCGTTTTTAGTATAATTTCGTTGAATTTGTAAACAGGAACTTTGTATTTGTTGTAATATATTTTGTTTCAAAAAAACACTACTGTGTTTGATTGTTAAAAAGAAAATATGATCGTACAATTTCCGGTAATCAAATTTGATGGATACGAACAATTTTAAATAAAGAAAATATTTATTTGTTGTAATAAGTGTGAATAATGTTACAAATTTATTATTGCTCTCCAATGTTGTGATCCACAAAAAAATGTTGCAGGGTGAAGGATCTCCAAAACACTGGCAGAAACTCGTAACGAAATCTTCGTTTTCTAGTGAAGTGTGATGCCCACGCCCCTCTCATGACTAGATTAAACCGTCATCTTAGTAAAATTAAATGATATGCCTTGTTTCAAAGTTCTTTGGCTTGGCTACTAAACCCTGTAAGTACGTATGATGCTTTATTCCAACTTTATTATTTAGTGACAAACTTTAATTATTGTGCTTAATTTTACCAGCTTAGGTAAAGCTTACTTTACTAGCTTATATAATATTTGTTGTTGCTACTACGTGCATATGCATGTACGTTTCAACAGCAATGGCAGCTATCGTCTTCACTAGAATAATATTTACTTAAAATTAAAACAATTACTTGAAATTAATATCAATTGTTTATAAATTAAATTAATATCTACTACAAAACAGCAGACTTAAATTATATATCAATTCATTTAATTTTAAGTAAATGTAATTCTGTTGAAGCTTGCTACTGAAATGTATCTACAAATAATAGCTTCGTTTCTACAGTAAACGGCTGGAAGTATCAGGAGCATGCGCATTACAATAAAAGCGTTCGGGCAGATAAATATTATCAAACACTGACCAACCGTTTGTTGTTTTTGCAGTTTTAAAATACTAATGAAACGATTTTCAAACGATTGGAAGGGTTCGTGTATTTTTAGCTTCGTTTCTGCAGCTGCTTTATGATAGTTTGAGAATCATTTGGTGACAATTTATTTACGCATGTTCGAGTCAAAACTATTTTCAAACTATGGATAATGAATTGATATGACCGAACGACCTCGTGATTACTTTTGTACTAGAGATGTGTAGTTCGTGAACGAACTATTAAAAAGAACTATTCTTTGAGCTGAACTAAATGAACCAGTTCACAGATTCGAAATGAACTAGTTCGCCCGAACTATTAAGGCTTGATGCCGATTAGGCATGAATTACGTACACGTATATGGCTAGAACGACTGATGGGCGACGTTAGCCGACTAATAAATACGACGTCGAACGAGACAACTATTAAAGCGGCCTATGAGAATGCTTAAGGACACGTGCGGATACGGGCGCTGCGAGTCAATTCTGTTTCTGGTGAACGAGGCAACCGAGTGAATGCGTGAATGGGAAGGAATCATTTTGCTTAATAGTTCGTTCACGAACTAGTTCACTGAACTAATTCGCAGAAGTGAAATAGTTCGCTGGAAGTAGTTCACTGAAAAGAACTACTAAGCACATCTCTATTTTGTACTACTTCAATTTATTGAGGCGACACCTATCGCATATAAATAGAATTATTAGAATCTTTATCGATATTTTCAAAATAGTTCTCATTTCTTATTTTTATGTCGTTCAAAAAACAAAACAGCTTTGTCATCACTAGATAGTTCCCAGTCACTGTCAGTTAAAACAGACGAATCACTACTATATATATCACAAATTGTAAAATACTGGGAATCTTATTTGATGATAAATTTAACTTCAGTCTGCATCTAGAAGCAGTTTTTTCTAAATTGAAGAAGGGACTTTTTGCTCTAACAAGGATGAGAAAACTATGCGATCGCGCAACACTAATTCAAATATACTACGCTTTTTTCAATTCCCACATTACCTATGGTCTGTTGTTCTGGGGTTCGGAGACGAATTTGAGATCACTTGATACTACAGAAGAGAGCTATCAGAATTATCCATAATGTACGTTTTAGGGAATCGTGCAGGAAATTTTTCTTAGATCTAGAAATACCAACAATTTACAATTTGTATGTTATAGCATTGGCAAACTACGTTCACTTAAATATGGATCAATATCGGAGTAATTCGGACGTACATGGCTACAACACTAGAGACCCTAGTTTTATAAGGGCTGATCTTGCAAGGTCTCCTTTCTTTTACAGGTCGTATATATATTTGGGCCACAAGGTTTTTAATCACCTGCCAAGGTGGCTTAGGGAATTGTCGCAACCTGTTTTTCATTCACAAATTAAGTGGTTTCTACGCGATAAATGTTTTTACAGTTTGGATGAGTTTTTTAAGACCAGCTTCGAGTAATATTAGTGACATTGGTAGCATGGCAATACTACTAGCAGCATGACGGGCTCTGATGCACACTCCAAATTATGTACCTGCTATGACATAGTTTTATTATTATATGACTGTATCCTGTATTGTTAGGTGTAGTTTTATGTTTTGTGTATTGTGTGTAATTCTGTACCTGTATAATGTTAATATTCAACACCACTAGTATCGAATAAATGTATCTATCTATCTATCACTCATTTTTATAATCCAAGGTAGAAATTGTTTATAAACACCTAAATACGCCTTAAATGGGAAGTGTTCTGTACTTTAAAGAGCTTCTGATGTCGATCGTTCTAAAAAATCAAATACGCATGCGTCTGATATTTCACTTAAATAAAATATGCCAACCCTTCCAGTCATTTGAAAATCGTTTCACTAGGATCATGGGTATGTTTCTCTCGGTGGAAGGGGTAAACATTCGAATAGTTTTTCGTCTTTACATCCGTGCGCTGTAAGTCGTAACAATTTGCCGCCATTATTACCGCATCAAATGAAAACGATGTACGAAGTTTAAAGCATAAAAGAGGTGTGATAAAAGGTCACAATACACGATTCAATACGTTTTTAACAAGTTTAGGTAGCAGCCAGCCTACTCAGAGTGATAGAAATCAAATAAAAATTAGGAAAAATAAATTTGAGGCTATCTACGAACAGTTTCAAGACATTCAAACGAGTATTGAGTTGCTCACCGGGGTAACCGACGAACAAGAGCGGATGAATTTGAATCATCGTATTTCAGTACATTAGCGCACGCGGAAAGCTACATAATTGAACATAGACATTCAACAAATCAAGTTTCAGTAAAAAATCAAACACATGACGATGATATTAAATTGCCAAGATTAAATCTACCTACATTTGACGGGGTCTATGAAAATTGGCTTTTGTTTTGTGACACATTTGAAGCAATAATCAATCAGAATACAAAATTAAGCAATGTAAGAAAATTTCAGTATTTGCAAGCTTCATTACAAGGTGAGGCATTAAATGTAGTGAGATCGTTAGAAATTTCAAATGATACGTGTGCAGTGGCGTGGAATTTATTAAAGAAAAGATATGACAATAAAAAATTAATGATTTCTACTCATATGAAAGCTATATTCAATATTGCAGAAGTCACAAAAAAATCTCACACAACGTTGAGAAATTTATGTGATTCATTACAAAAACCTTTGCGAGCTCTAGAAATGTTAAAGCAACCGGTCAAGACGGGATTTAATGCTTTTACATATAATGTCAACAAAATTAGATTATAATACCAACAAGGAGTGGGAAACATTAATTTAAAAAAAAACAGAAGATGATATGCCAACAGTCAGTGAGCTAATAGAATTTTTGCATCAACGTTGCCGTTTACTAGAAACTATTCAAAAAACAACAATCGAGAAAGGTAAAAATACAGAAAATGACAAAAATCAATCTGTAAAAATAAAAGCTGAAAGATCAGCTGCATTTATTGCGACAACCGAACAGTGTGATTTGTGCAAAGAAAATCATGCGATATATTCTTGTAAATCGTTTTTAGATATGTCTACTGCAGATAGAATAGAATACGTCAAAAAATCAAAGAGGTGCTACAATTGTTTGAAAACGAATCATTTCACACGAAATTGCAAAGTTTGCAACAAAAAACATGCATCTTTGTTACATTTGGATAGTTTTAAGTCACAAGGAAATCAGAAACAACAAATTGTAAGCACTCAAGTTCAGCCACATAACCAAGCGCAGCAAAGCTCATCACAAGAGCCCGTGCATACAATTTCTTGTCATTCGCTAGAAAGTGCAACCAACCAAACAATACTTTCTACAGCATTAGTCATGGTTCCAGATGCTAATGGTCAAAAAAGGCTACTTAGGGCTTTATTAGACACAGCTTCTCAATCGAGTTTCTTAAGTGAGCAAGCATGCAAAGAATTGGGATTGAAAACAAGTAAGATAACTCACACAGTCATTAGTTTTGGTAATTCCGCCAACAAGGTAAATAAAGAAGCCAACATAACACTATATTCGACTACCAGTGAATATTATATCTCAATAAAGGTTTTGATTGTTCCTAAAATTACAAACAATTTACCACTAGTTAGCATACCCAAATCAGCACTGCAGATTACCAAATAACATTGTACTAGCAGATCCACAATTTTGCGATTCATCCAAAATAGATTTATTATTGGGAGCAGGAGTTTTTTATGACCTTTTAATGGCAGGACGAATAAAAGGGTCGAAAAATGCCCCCATTTTTGTAGAGACTACCTTGGGATGGATTGCAGGTGGAAAAACATGCATTACTAACAAGCACCCAAGCGCAGAACGATCTGTTTGTAATTTGACATTGCAGAAGCAAATGGAATTATTTTGGCATATAGAAGAACTGGGCGAGACAAGAACTTGGAGCAAAGAAGAACAAGAATGTGAAGATCATTTTGTGGAAAATTTCAAGCGACAACCAAATGGTCAATTCATAGTGAAACTTCCGTTCAATCACAACAAATAACAAAAGATTGGCGAGTCAAAATCAATGGCTCTAAAAAGATTCCTAACACAAGAACAGAGAATTGTGCATAATAAATCATTACAAGCACAATATTGTGAATTCATGAAGGAATACGAATCCACTGGACACATGACACCTATTGAAGAAATACCACTAGAGCATTATTTTATGCCACACCACGCTGTCTTTAAAGCAAACAGTTTGACAACTAAACTTAGGGTGGTTTTTGATGGATCAGCAGCTAGCTCTACTGGGGTGTCCCTCAATCAAGCTTTGAAGAAAGGGCCTGTCATTCAAGACGAGTTACTTCAGATACTTCTCCGTTTTAGACTACACAATGTAGTACTGACTGCAGACATTGCAAAGATGTACCGTCAGGTGCAAGTTGACAATCAAGATGCAAATTATCAACTAATCTTTTGGCGACAAGATCGATCTCTCAACCTGCAAGTATTCAAATTGAACACCGTGACATATGGTACAACAACCGCACCATTTTTGGCTGTAAGATGCCTTAAGCAACTTGCCGTTGACGAAAAGATGAATTACCCAGACGCATCAGCCACACTGGAAACAGATTTCTATGTGGATGATCTGTTAACTGGTTGCAGCACTGAACAGGAAGCATTAGAAATCGCACGAGATTTAATGATGATATTGAGGAAAGGACATTTTGAACTCAGAAAGTGGTGTAGCAATTCTCAAGCCGTTATTAGAGAAATAACGAAATCAACATGTAACACCAAATCGTTAGATCACATGGTGATAACAGATTCAGACTCTATTAAAACATTAGGACTGCATTGGAACGTCAAACAAGATAGTTTTGAGTACACAATAAACAAAGAGATGCTGAATTACAACAATATGAGCAAACGCAGTATTTTATCGACAATAGCCCAACTGTATGATCCCATGGGACTCTTAGGACCTATTGTAATGATTGCGAAATTGATTATTCAACAAATTTGGCGAGTGAAGACCTCTTGGGATGAGCCAGTACCGATAGAAATATCAAGGAAATGGATAGCATTTATTAATGATCTTCATCACATAAAGCAGTTGCATATACCGAGAAAAATTACAGATTTTAGTTCATACGAAAACATAGAAATACATGGATTTAGTGACGCATCGGAATCAGCATATGGCGCTTGTATTTATATCCGCACAACCAGCATCAGTGGTGTACATTCTTCACACCTACTTTGCTCAAAATCTAGAGTAGCACCGCTGAAGAAAATTACCTTGCCAAGGTTAGAGTTATGCGGAGCAGTTCTTCTTTCGCATTTGGTACAGAAAGTTAAAACTTCATTTAAAATTACCTTCAATCGAACAGTGTTGTGGACAGACTCTACAATAACACTAGCATGGATTCAAATGTGTCCATCTGTTTGTAAAACTTTTATTGCAAACAGAATTAGTACTATACAAAGATTAACCCGAAAGATGTCATGGCGACATATTCCCGGCAGAGATAATCCTGCTGATCTAATATCACGTGGCAAATATCCAAGTGAAATGATTGATAATTGGAATTGGTGGAGAGGGCCATCATGGTTATTACAGGATGAAACTTTATGGCCTGCACCTGAGCAGAAAGAATCGTGTGCATTCGATGACACAGCATTAGAAAAGAAGAGAGAACAAACATCAACACACGTAATAATAACGGATTCATGGATATTTGACAAATATTCCAGTTTTACCAAAGTAACATCAATTGTAGCATGGTGTTTAAGATTCAAACACAATGCTTTCAATAAGAAGAGAATCTTGGACCTCTCAAAGTTAATGAGATGAACTCTGCTATAAACCGCTTAGTTAAGCTTGCACAACTAGCAGAATACTCACGAGAAATCGATGATCTAAAGGTCAACAAGAATATACACAGCAGCAGTAAAATATTGGCCTTAAGACCATACTTAGACAACAACCAAATCTTAAGGGTAGGAGGTAGAATTATGTATGCAAATGTAGCCGATTCACAAAAACATCCATACTTACTACCAACAAAGCATCCCTTAACAACTCTCATCATCAGGCATACACATGAGCAACAGCTGCACGCGGGTCCACAGGCCACATTATACAACCTGCGTTTAAAGTATTGGATTCCAGCAGGGCGAAGTGCAGTGAACAAGATACTTAGATCATGCATTACCTGTTTTAGAGTTTCACCTAGGATTACAAGTCAAAATATGGGTAACTTACCTCACAGAAGAGTACAAGAAGCACGACCTTTCGAAGTCACGGGAGTTGACTTTGGCGGACCTATGCTTATAAGAGACAGTCACAGAAGAGGAAGAATTCCCCTTAGCAAATGTTATATCGTAGTATTTGTTTGTTTTGTAACCAAAGCAATCCATTTAGAACTTGTATCTAGTTTAAGCACCGACGCATTTTCAGCAGCACTAAAGAGATTTGTGTCAAGAAGAGGACATTGTAGACACATCCATAGCGATAATGCGACCAATTTTCAAGGTGCAAACAACGAACTAAAGCAACTTTACAAACTTTTAAGCAAAAAGGATACCCAAGACACAGTCTCAAAAAACTTAGCAAAGAAAGAGATCACATGGCATTTCATACCTCCTCGCAGTCCCCATTTTGGAGGTCTCTGGGAAGCTGCCGTAAAATCGGTAAAACGACATGTAAAAAAAGTAATCGGGGAAACAATCTTAACATTTGAAGAATACTACACAGTATTGACACAAATAGAATTATGTGTTAACTCCAGACCCCTTACTCCTTTATCCGACGATCCATCCGAACTAAACGCTCTCACTCCCAATCACTTTCTCCTTGGAGACTCATTTACAGGGTATCAAGAACCAGAATTGACACAACTGAAGCCCAATTTACTAAGTCGATGGCAGCATCTACAAAGAGATGGAAGAAGGAGTATCTGTCAACTCTTCAACAGCGATCCAAGTGGAAAAGGGAACACCAATCTCGAAGTCGGAGACTTGGTGCTAGTTACCAACGAGAAGGCAGCGGATACCTGGCCATTGGCACGAGTGATGGAGGTTCATCCAGGAAGTGACGGATTAGTGCGCGTGGCGACAATCAAGTTGCAAGGTGGTTGTGTTACACGAGCTATAACAAACTTAGCAAAATTACCAGTTCAGTAATTTAAGGTTGAAAGTTGAGCTTTCAAGGTGGGCCGGCATGTATGATCAATTTGTGCGCCGTTCAACCAGCAACCCACTTTGCCTGCACTCCCACCCCCAACAAAATTATTGGTTGAGACATATAGCAACAAAAATGGGGAATGTAACAACTGCATATTTTTATTGTCTTTTTTATTTTTCTTTGTTTTAAATATTCATTGTAAGTAAAGTGTTTGTGTTTGTTTATACCTACCACCGTAATAACTAAAACCAACGCTACATGCATGTTCCTCATACTTTCAACCGCTGGAAGCGGCTACAGAAACGAAGCTTTTCTTGAAGTGAAATATCAGACGCCTGCGCGCTTGAATTTTTAGAACAGTAAGCATCCAGAAGCTCTTTCAAGTACAGAACACTCCTTCTGTTGTTCAATGCGTGTTTATTAACGAACTTCCACGGTACGCTTGTGATTGGTAAACATATTTAAGTGTTTATAAACAATTTCTTCCTTGAATTATAAAAACGAGTAATATATACGATAGTGTTTCGTCTGTTTTGACTGACAGTGACTGGGAACTATCTGGTGAAGACGCTGTTTTGTTTTTAGACGACATAAAAATAAGAAATGAGAACCACCTATTTTGAAAATATCATACAAAGACATACAGATATTTTCAACAGTTTCGAGTGAGCAGGTACATTGCGCAAAACTTGTCAGAACTGTTTGAAAATTCTGACTATTTTACATATCATTCCTGAGGGAATGATAGTAGCATCTAAACAATTGCATGTATTTTTATGGTATGTAGGCCATGAAACTGTATCCTTTAGAGATGTTTCAGATAGATTCAACATGACTATCAGCACATTATTCAAAATTATTCGAAGAGCAACCAACTTATTCATAAGCATTTTCTAATTTTCTAATCTAATTAGATAATAGGATGTTTTCTTTCAAATAGTTGCCAGCCCGTTTATATGTGACCTTGACTTCACCTCATAACCAACAGCAGTTTCAGCACTAACTTGTGACGTCACTCTTTACTGACATGGCGCTTTCTATAATAGTTTCCTCAGCACGCATAAACTGATTACGGAACGCTAATTCAGTACTGTCAGTACTCTCAGCAGATTTCGGAATGCACCCTCGGTCATACGATTTCATTATTCGTAGTTTGACAATAGTTTTCAGTCGCACATGCGTACATAAGTTGACACCAAATGATTTTCAAATTTCATAAAACAGCTGCAGAAACGAAGCTAATAATATAAAGAGATCGTTTTAGTTTTTACACGATTAATGTTATCGAAAATAAAACAGGTTATGATTACTGAACTTTTTTAACTATACTAAACTAATAATAAGAATAATTTGTAAGGTGAACCATACTGTAGCAAATAAGTTACGACAAACAACAAATCACTATATTACTTATAGTAAAAATCAAAAATGAACACAATAAACGGTAACTTAGAAAGAACTCGGAAGTCACTCGGATACAAACTTGTAAATATGCTTGCAAACTTGTATAAAACGCTTGCGCATTGTGTGTATGCGCCTGTGCGCCGAAGCTTACAAAATTAGAGTAAACTTGATTTAAACTAACCACGTTAAGTTGGATAAACAAGTGAAAATCGAATCAAAATGCAGCTTGCTGTAAGTAAACGTGCTATCTGGGATATAATAAAATGAATAAAATAAAATGAAACAGTAAAAAATGATTTATTGTAATAAATTAACATCACAGATCATATATGTTGTTCTTGGTCATGGTTGACACTGTTTTCAGGCAATTCCCGTTTTCGTTCTAAAAATACAGGAAAAGAATAATACTAAACATGTTAAATCAATATGATGCACAATATTCAAAATAATATATAGAGCAACTTACCAGTCTTCATTAGAATTTTCTCTAAACTATGGATAGGAGATTCAAATAAAATACAAAAGATAAATCCAGCCGAAAAAGTCAAGATTAAATGACTTACGATTAATTCTGCCTAAAATATAATATCATATGAAACATATCAAACAGCATACTATAAGAACGTTTAAAAATAATTACTTACTAAACTATATACACTCATATACAGAGGGGTACGTAATGTACCACGCGAATGTAATTCTACGAGACCATTAACCAAGTACGCACAATAAGTCAGCCTAGCAAGTGGTACGAATACTTTCCACGATAAGAACCTGTTTATTAACCCTACATAAATAAATAATGAGTCAAAAAGAAGTCCTACCAATATAATTTTCACAATACCTCCATTCCCTGTCACGCACATTGTTAAAATCCAACCAATGAAGCCACACCAAGCAACACTGTTAAATGTTGAATAAACTGTACTTTCAGTGAGGTCGTACTGATGTCCAGGTTGGTAAAATATTGAAATAGAGAACATTGACGCTACACCCGTAAGTATTCCTAGTAACCATCCAGACCACCTGATATATGGTGGTATTTTGGAACTGTAAATCAAATAAGTGCAAACATTTTTATAATTTTTTTCTCCTCAATTAAACATACAGGATGGTGCAACCAAGATGGGGTGGACGATTGTAATTAAACGATGAGGAATTTCGAAAAACCTTTTTGGAATTTGAATGCTGGGTACATGGACTACGTTTTAAAAATGTTTTCGTTATACAGGATGATCAAACCAGTCGGTGACGAAGCAAATTTATGTTTTTTTTTAAGGGAACACTTGGTATTAGAATATTCCAATCGATTTTGCTAGTTAATACAAATAATTTGATATAGCATTAGTTGGGTCTAAAATCCATAGTTCCGGAGAGAAAAGCGATTAAAGTTGAAAAAACGCTCCAATGTCGTCCATTTTATACCAAAACCGGAAATGAATATTAAAAAATTAAGTGTATCATTGAATGTGCCATATTCTTGAGTAAAATAATAGCCTACACTCAACTTGAAATTATTCACCATTATACAGGGCCATCGAGTTTTGTAAATCCAATTCGGATTTACTTTTTTCAAATGGAACACCCTGTATATTATTTTTCTATGTTAAAGAGAACTTTATCAGCTTTCTAAAAATGCCGTACATGTTGCCCTTTTGACTCACGGTTTTTAAGCAAATTGACCGCGAATGTAATTTTTTGAGATTTGTTACGTTTAAAGATTAGTCATCAAAAAACTCATAAAGTTAGTATTTTAATAAAGATGCTGCAAAACCTAACAAGTGAACAAGTGAAGTTACAGTCATCCCTGCCAAACGTTAAATTCTCTATTTGTAATTTATTCTTGATTTATTATTAATTATTTAATAGAAATTACTCTAACTACAGAAGAATTGGAAATATGGTGTTTATACTGGGCGAATGCCAAAAATGTCCAGTGTTGGCTGATAGAATATATGCTTCCCTAAACTCGATTACCCTGTATAATGGTGAATAATTTCAAGTTGAGTGTAGGCCATTATTTTACTCAAGAATATGGCACATTCAATGATGCACTTAATTTTTTAATATTCATTTCAGTTCGGTTTCAGTATAAAATGGACGACATTGGACATTTGGTTCGTCACCGACTGGTTCGATCACCCTATATAACAAAAATATTTTTGAAACGTATTCCATGTAGCCCTCAATCAAACCCCAGAAAGGTTTTTCGAAACTCGTCACAGTTTAATTATAATCGTCCACCCCATCTCGGTTGCACCATCCTGTATATATGTATATAACACAAAAAGTTATGAATTTAAACTGGTAAGATTCTCAAAATCCTAATCCCAAATTGTCATCAATTTCGAGAGCTTTAGATATTAAACTAGTCATGGTCGTAAAACCAATTTTACAAGAAACAACTTCAAAATAAGGTTTTAATTAAAATAACTTGATCACCAAAGTTTATTAATGGTTCCTTACCTAGATTTTTGTAATTTATATACTATATATCCATAAACCACTCCTATACAATATGAACTAGCACGTATGTGGGTTTTAATATAAATATTTGTAAAATAAGAGTTGGAATTTAGATCCACGACTTCTCTGTAATAAAAATAGAATTAAATTAAAAATATCCTTTTTTGTCAACATTATTAAATCACTTACGCAGGATATATCATAAAAGTAGGATCGGCTTTCTTCACATAAGTTTCAATAGCATGTGCAGCTATTGTGACAAAAGTTACGATGGCCAAACAGATCTTTCCAAAATTCTTATATTTCCATAAAAAGAACACGAGAACGGTACAGATAATAAACATATGAGTATCAACGGCTAAGAACCAAGATTGAAACATACATAAATTTTCCGTATTCAAATAATTATTTATGTACAATATATTCGTCCACCAGGAATTCAGGCATCTTTCTTTTTCTCTAGAAATTATTACATTCCACAATGGGCCGTTTCCTAATCGAGGTAAAAAGGTACAATAAAGACCTATAATTACTAAATAAGCTGGAGTTAATCTAAAATAAAAGAGGATAATAGATAGTTAGATATCTCTTTTTTGCATTTGAACGCCTAATTACCTGATATATCTCCCAATGTATATAATTAGGGGGTTGATTCGCCCTTTGCGTTTATCAAGTTCTTGAATTAAAATGCGACAAAGTAGGAAACCGCTCAAGAATAAGAAAGTATCCACGAGCAGTGGATTATTAAAAAATATTGCATTTTGAACTTTGGTTCTCGCCTAAAAAAATAAATAGATACATTTCTACATTAATTTTGAATAATAGTTTAATTAATTAATCTTTGCCCGATAATATTATTTTAATTATCCCCCGCGCAGTAGTATATAGAGTATCCTATTTAAAATTAAGAAGTTGATGCTTATTTCTGGTACACCCCGGAGTGCCACCATCTTGAAAATATTTTAAGCGAATCGTCCCCATCGACTTTGGTATAGTACCAACATTTCAGATCACAGTTTTTCCCCAATCGATCGATGCAGCCGATGAACCACTCTGTATAGTAAATCAAATATGTAGAGGATGTAATCTTAAAATGATTCCGATTCGATTATATCAAAATCGGACGCGAAACTTAAGTAATTTAATTTGTATTGTTTATTCCTGCCAATAACGATATAAAAAATTAGCGAACCTATCATAATTTTGTCACGATTAACACTATATTATAAAAATGTTGATACCATTTACCACATTTACTTCATTTGACGTATGCATTTACTCAATGATGTTAACATGTAGAGTAATTCTCTATTTCTAGGGAAAAATAACTTCAATTTAGTTTGTAAGAATAAACGAGAGAAAAGAAAAAGAGAATATCAAAAAACCAAATATTAAATTAAAAATAACTAAAAATAAATATTTACCTCTTCGTAAAAATTAGAATTCATAATTGGTCCGCTAACAGCAAATAGTAAAGTGTGACCAGGTACAATCAAAGCCATAAATAGAAATTTTAATCCAGATACGCATCCTAAATTATCCGCATTATTTTGCTTAACTTTTAATATCTTACTGACATTTCTAGCCAGCGAAAATGCTATTATTACCCTATGAAAGGTACCACCATGCTTTGAAGGTGAATCTGAGCGATAAAATGAAGACTTCTCGTTTTTATATAACCTTATTAGATGATAAATTGTCGCTGATGTAATCAGTAGTAGGTATGTCAAAAGGATAGAGCTGAAACATATCAATAATAAATAATAATATCACGAGTAAATTTGAGTAAATTTCAATTTAAGTATACTTAAAATATCAAAAGCTTACGCGTATGCAATTTCTTCAGTAGATAGATCCAAATTCTTCTCAGAATGGCAATCCAAACCAGAAACGCTAACATTCACTGTATTTCCTGGGAAAAGAGTGCCGAGTAGAGAATTGAAAAATATCGAAACATCTCTTGGAGAACATGTAGACGGTACACAAATTGCCCAATGTAATGTGTTACTGAATGTTGTTCGAAAAACCTACAAATTCATCTTTAATTAATCAAAATATAAAATTATATTTCAAAGTAAATAGAATAAAGTCAAATAACGCATTGTCTTTTAAGTGAGGTTGATTAATTAAGTTTTCACTTAATATTTTGCTGATCATGGTGTTAGATTTTGCATAAGATTTCTGAAGACTGATGTTGTTGTCTTCTGGGCTTTGTTATATTTATTTATTTATTGAAACCACCGGTTGTCCGGTTGCATAAAACTAAAACTAAACCTACATATACTGAGCGAAGAAAAGGAATAAATATCAACAGCAAGATAATATCTGTGGGAACCAAAAACCACAATGATTAGATAACGAAAAGAAAACTGATGCACTAGAACTTAAATCTGAAATCATTAACTAATTAAACCTAACTATCAACTAAAAATTAAGTCTAACACATTTTTAATTTACAAATGAAAATGAGCAAAAGAAAAATAAATTTGAATCTAAAATTATTAACTAATTAAACCTAACTATCAAACTAAATATTAACTATAACCCAAAATTCAATTTACGAATGATAATGCACAAAAGAAAAAGATAACTATGTACTAACAACAAAATACATCTGTGGGAACTAAAAACCACAATAGAAGTACAATAATAAATCCGAAGTAATCAATTTAAAACTAAAAATAATGACTAATGAAATCTATATATAAAAAACAAAATACATATTAGCTCAAAACCTAATTTTCAAATTACGAAAGATAATGAGCAAAAGAAAGAGATACATATCAACTGCAAGAATACATCAGTAAGAACCAAAAACCGCAAAGAAGATAACAATAAGAAATCTAATGCAATAGAACTTAAATCTGAAATTATTAACCAATTAAACCTAACCATCAACTAAAAATTAACTCTAACAAATTTTCAATTTACAAATGAAAATGAGCAAAAGAAAATTAATAAAGTAAACTCTGAAGTATTTACTACTAAACTAAATATTAGCTCTAACCCAATTTTTCATTTTGTTATAAATTGTAACCTTCTTAAAATGTGAGTCTTTTAGTTCATTTGGTAAAGAGTTATATACGCTGATTGCCACATAAAAACAATTTTTTTTCCCAATATCCAAATTGACTGTATCAGAGATTTGTTTCTGGTATTACTTCCGGAATGCACAAACAGCGCTCTCAGTGACTAGTAGTGGTGTTTGATCGACTCCAGACTAGAAGCTTGTCTAACATTTAACGGCACCCTGGTAGATTCTTCGTCATTCTGTTTGTTGATGATTTTCAAGATTTTATTTTGCAGTCTTTGCAGAATAGACAGGATATTATTGTAAGCACCATCCCAAGCCAGTATGCCATAAGTAGCATAACTACTGTGAAATAATACGTAATAAACAGTTAACAAAGTTCTCCGATTCATGACCCGAGAAAGTTTAGCAAAAACAAAAGCTAAGTATTTTGTTTTTTTTATTACATTTTCAATGTGCTTATCCCATCTCAGTTTGAAGTCAAACACCTCCCCCTCCCCCCAAGTGTTTGCATTCTTCTACTCTTTTTATAGGAATATATCCCTTATTCTTATGTCAATATTATCAGAAACACTATTATTATAGACACCCAAAGCCATGTAAACCGTCTTACTTACAGTTAAAGATAATTTGTTTAGAGATAGCCAAGTTGCTACCTTTCCAAGGTTATTGTTCATGTCGTCACGTGCCGAAGCCCAGGTATCCTCAGCAGAGAGCAGTACTGTGTCATCAGCATAAGCAAATTATTACGTCATTAGGCATGTTATCAAGTAAGTCATTAACGTAAAGTAAAAAGAGAAGTGGACCTAAATAATTAGCTACTTAACTTAACTTCCGTTTGTGGTGGGTGGTTTCCGGTGTGGTAGGTGCTTAGTTGCATCGACTCCGTGAGCCGTATTGATTTTTTGATCATTAATGTAACTCTCACGCTGTAGTTTTGTGTGTGTAAATTGTGTTCAAATAGCTTTGTGACAGCATCATACCGCCTTTTATAATGCCACGCTGTTAATCACTTTACTCCCAACAGCGAATGGTAAGTCGATCCGGATTTTAACTCTCTGAAAAAATGTCACCGTTCCTCCAGAGAATTAAGACCCGGCTCCTATCGTCGCGCCACAACGATAGTCAGCCGCCTAATCATTGCGGCTATCGACCTTAAAGCACCAAAGGATTAAACGTCGTAGTTATATTAGCAATCAAGATTATTCAAACGAAGCACGGAGAGAGAAGTACTGAATGCTATAAAAAGCTATAAACAACCAGAAAGAATTGCTACAAAAATTGGATCAGTGTACAAGCCGACAAAAGTACTGTAGTGAAGGATCGAAAGAAACTACAATCAGAAGATGCATTTAACGGATCTAGTTCATAACAAGAAGCGCGATAAAATTGAACAACAAATTAGAGACTAGAAAAAAAAGAGGCGAAAATTGAACTTTTTTCTAATCTAGGTACACTAAGAATTCTTTTTGGTTGGACGACCTGCCACTGCACATACGTAGGATGGATAGTAGACAGTATTGCATTCACTCACTTCAGACAATATTGCATTCATTGCGCTCGTCAAAATGTGTAAACACAGATGCGATTCCGGGGTCTATTTTAAAAACGCTGTAGCTGCATTTATAAATATGGAAAAAAGCATCTATCATTTGGCGTATTTGAGTAGGAAGAAATTTGTTTGATGTTTCATGTATTTCGAATAAAATAATACTGTAGTCTTATTAAATTGTTTTGAAAGGTAATTTCATTACTTTTTGCGGTGAACTTTTTTGTCGTTGAACTAGGGTAAGATCTAAACCAAAAGCATATTTATTATACAATAAATAACAATATCAAAGGTTTACTACTTTTATTTATTTAAAACATAATATAACGAAATAATTATACGTATACACTTATGCTGAAATCAATAATGAGTC
This sequence comes from Holotrichia oblita, assembly GCA_023690525.1. Classification (NCBI taxonomy): domain Eukaryota; kingdom Metazoa; phylum Arthropoda; class Insecta; order Coleoptera; family Scarabaeidae; genus Holotrichia; species Holotrichia oblita. The sequence goes on along the minus strand of CM043020.1, from coordinate 74,714,067 downwards.
CATCCGCCGTTATTTTGTATAACTTCTTCCAATTTTGACGGTATGGACTCTATTAATTTATGGCATTAGTCGTCAGTAACTTCTTCCCATTCCTGCACAATTTTTTGCCACAACAAATTTCTGTCTCCTCGTTTTCCCTCATTCTTTTTTTTATATAACCCCATAGGTGTTCTATGGGGTTCAGATCCGGGCTTCGTGCCGGCCAATTTAATAATCTCAAATTATTGTCTGTAATCCATTGTTGGACAACATTAGCCGTATGAATGGGTGAGTTATCATGTTGGAATGTAAACTGATCATAAAGAGATGTTACCGATGGCAACATTACATTCTCCAAAATATTTCTATATTGTAACGCTGTCAGGTGTCCATTAATATCCCAAATAGTAACCAGGTCCTGCGTATGACATCCAACCCCACACTGCTACAGAAAGCCGTCCACTTCTATTTTTCGGATGAACATATTGTGGTGCAAGCCTATAGTTACGAGGACGGGTAACTAGGCGCGTGTGGGTGTTTGGGGTGCTTTGAAACGTCGACTCGTCGCTGAAGATTACCGTTTTCCAAAAATCTATGGGCATATTCTGATAGTATAGTGCAAAATTTATTCTGTCTTGCCGATTGCGCTCAGAAAGTTCTGTTTTAATAGCAGCACGATAGCTTTTGAGGCCACTTGCCCTCAACCTTTTTCTTGCTGTCGTTACGGAACCGGGAAAGGCGGTAGCTGCAATGGCTTGCTTGCAATTTGTGAATGGATGCTCTGCGTAAAATTGCCTTAACATGGTATCTTGATAAGCAGTGGATATTCTTCGTTTTGAAGTTTTTAGTTCATTTGCAACTGAATGTGATATTTGCCATTTTCTTTTTAAGCAAAAAATTGTATTGGGATTAACACCAAATTCACGCGCTACAGCACGTAGACTCCATCCGTTTTCCAACATTGTTATTGCACGCATCCTGTCTTCTATTGACATCATATTGTTCGACACGTATGCATTTTCCTGTTCCTAATGCTGTATAAAGAACTGAATATTATTGTGGTGTCTGCTTGTTTTTATATACGTCAGTGTCTAATATGACTCATCATTCGAGAAAGCATATTTTCGACATTTATCTGGATGACTTGTCTATGAATACTTATCAATAAGCCTGTGTTATATTCACATAAATAAAGATTTCAGAAATACAGAATTTTTTTTTGCTTACCTGTCTATATCTACGCAAAGACCAAATAAATAGATGCAATCGGCCTTGTAAATTCATAAATGCAACTACAGCGTTTTTAAAACAGACACAAAAACCGCACATTCATTCATTGATAAGCATCATCATGCATTTCAACATAAGTATATGTATACTTATGATTATTTCGTTATGTTTTAAATAAATAAAAGTAGTAAACCTTTGATATTGTTATTTATTGTATAATAAACATGCTTTTGGGTTAGATCTTACCCTAGTTCAACCACAAAAAAGTTCACCGCAAAAAGTAAAGAAAGTAGAAGTAGAAGAAATTACCTCTCAAAACAATTTAATAAGACTACAGTATTATTTTATTCGAAATACTTGAAACATCAAACAAATTTCTTCCTACTCAAATACGTCAAATAATAGATGCTTTTTTCTACATTTATACAGCGTTGTTAAAGCGCTTTTAAAATAGACACAGAAATCGCATCTGTGTTTACATATTTTGACGCGGGCAATGTATGCAATAAGCTGTCTACTATTCATCCTACGAATGTTGAGCAACATGGTGTACAAACACAAAGTGTTCCTAGTGTACGTCTCTCTCAGTAAATATTTTAAATTGAGGATATAATGATTGAAAATTATTGCAATAGTCTTCTTTTTTCGAACATTTCATGCAGTGTTGACAAGGTTAAAATGGAACTTGATAAACGTTAGTTGCACACCGCTAGAAAATTTGAAGTGCACAAAAACCAATACAAATTTTCTTACAACGTGCATATTCTACATGAAGCTTCATGCAAACTAGTCCAAATGTCGCTAATAGATGGCATAAATCACCTCGTTAGAGAGAAAGAAGCAATTCGTACACTTTTAGACATACTGTATATATGTACATAACCAATCACAAACAGATATGCGACTGGAAGGAAGAAGGACCATCAAAGCAGATGTTTGTAGAAAAACCTCCTGCAAAAGCTGACATGATCAACAATACTCCACGTGAAAACTTAAATATCCAATATCACATGAAAAATAAATTCAAATTTGCCTTTTTGATCTTTAAAATTTATTCAATAAAACAAAAGATATAAAACATTTCTCCAAAATTTGTGGAACGAATTTCAACATTTGTTTCTTGCATATGTTATAGTGCTTAAAATAGTTTAGTTCTATATTTCATAACAACCGAAATTTACATCCTGGAACTATTTATTATTTTTCGAGGTGCGTATATATGTATATAAAAAAAACTGTTGATAATCATCCTTCTTAATATATTCTTCGTCATTTTATGGGTAATAAAACAATTTATTATGTTTTAACGACTATCAAAACACAAGATATTATCACAATGCCACATGGCGATCTTGGTGGTCGGCTAACAGGTTCCCGTTAAGGTATTTAAATTATTATGTAAAAATGTGAGTAAATTAACTATTCAAATGATCCGGCGAAATGGACCAATAACCAATCGTTAACAATGCATGCATGCTTAGACGATAAATAACAAAAATTTGCAAATAAACCAGGTGACATTTTTAAGCACAATTTTCCCAAATAAATCTGAATTTGAGTACAGTTTGTGTAACAGTAATTGGAAAAATAATTTATATCTGAAGCTCTACTAACAATAAGTAACTTAATTCTGTCTAATTTTAGGCTTTAAACATCCTGTTTCTCTGAGTCTATAATACAATTGCTTGGAAATTATTACAAGATAGAACGTATCTCATAAATGTGTGATATGCTAACATAAAATAAACTTTGGAATTTCTATACAAAACATAACACTTCTAAAATATACACTTCATAAAAAACAGACAAATATGTTTAGTTTCATGCGCATTCTGTAGTTTGGAGCATTTTAATATAAGATGTTTCAAAATGGAATGGTAATATATTCTTTGGGCGATTTGACAGATTGTCGGAATGATAACAGCTACAATTTAAGTATATGTATTTGTGTGGCGGCATAAGAATCACCATTTGACTTATGCCAACAATGCTTGGCTATCAAAATTACAGATCAAAAGCCATATCACAATCATCTGGCAATTCCATACAGGAAAAAGAAAAATGCATCTTATTTGCATTCTTAAAGTCCTAAAGTGTAGATAATGTTTTTGCGTACGTAAATACAATTACACAAATACAATACAATTACACACGTACATACGTAATACAATTACAGGAAGTACAGTCTTAAGGCCTTGCATCGTGACTGTTAAGTTGTTTTGAGTAAAAGCCCACTTATGAATGACTAAACGAGGAAATAGATGCTTTAATGAAAGCATTAGTTACCGTTAGGAGTTTGAGACATTCCTTGAACGCTACAATAAGCATAGAGCATAGACCTTGCTAGAACTAAGTAGAAACAGAGACTACGTATCCTCACAGGTTTTCTTACATGGCATTATCACCTTAGGGAACACGTGAGAAGGAAAGATGTGAATTAGAATAGCGATTGCAGGTTCTGTGGGGTGGAGGATAAAAATCCGGAACACCTGACATCTAACTGCGCTGCTTTCACGGACACTCAGGCCAACTATCTCGGCAAAGACTTCATAGACAAAGAAAAAATAACTTATCTGAAATCATCACAGCTACTGCAGTTTATATAAGCTCTTAGATTGGATGCGAGCCAATCCGAGCAGAAAGCATCATTTTAAATACCAAATGAGAAGCTAACTACGTCCCGTTTGGTAACCCTCGGAGCAGAGCGTTGGAACAATAAACAGATGATTATTTTTTTAACAGAACGTAAACAGGCAACAAAAAGTACACAACCGTAAAAATAACAACATATAACGATTATTATAAGAAAAATTTTGGTTTGATAAAGAACTCTCAAATCAACGATTAGAGATCCATGAAGTTGGCAACGCAAAGCTTTTTTAAGTTTGTTTCAACAATCTCAAAAATAATGGATGGGATTGATTAAATATTGATCTTTATCAACCATCTGTGATTTCGATTGCCACCTTTAATTTAGGCTGTTTCCACTATTTTATGGATCCAGCAGAAAAATGTTAAAAATTGAAATATAAAAATGTTGTTCATCGGACACGATTTACCATATTGTTTGAGTACATTTGGCCCTCTTACATTTTCAAAATTTCGAAAAAAAAGTTACTAGGAAAAAAGATTTTTGTTGTCGTATAGGATTGACCACCATATATTAGTGTTCTGAAAACTGTGTCTTGACTTTTGCGTATCGTATATCTTTTATCAATAGATAGTTCATAAATTACAGCAATTATGAAAATATATTCCTTGCATTTTCTCTGATATCTGATTATAAACTTACGCATTAATAGGAAAAAAGTACTCGCATATTTTGCTTTCCAATACTTACCTCATTGATTTTCCCATTCTTATTTCTGCTCAAAGCAAATATTTCAGCCATGCAATATTTTCCCCTAATATCTACAGAACTATTTTGATCGTGGAACTCTACATCGACGCATTCATCAAAATTACCCATTTGGTACGTCTCGCCATATCTCATTCCAACTGGAAATTTCGGCGATGAATCTAACACTGCAAAATTAGAAAAATTTCTTATATTCTTACGTTATAATATGAGTCTATAATTTGCTTTAATGAGTAATGATGTATAATTGTATATTGGTAGCTTTATGATATCCCGAAACAAACGTCAATATTAATGTACATTATTAATCTTTTTTACTCATTTGAGAGTTTACCAAATATTTGCTTTGGTATTACGATATAACAGGTATCGCAAGACAGTTACCGCTTCCAGCTTATGTATATTACAATTAACTTGTTTACATATCCACATTCAGCAGTTGAAATATCAAAACTTACGTAATCCTTGAATACTGAAATGAACTGTTATATTTTTCAAACGCAAAAATATTGAGTCTAGCAACGAAGCGAAGGAATTTTCCTTTGTTTTAATGTCGTAATCATAGGTGACCGAATAAATTGGATGCTTTCTTGTACCACTTCAAGGTGAAAAATTTTCCAATTACGTTTAATTTTTAAATCTGCAACGTAATTGATATTCAAACAACTAATTTAAATATACGATTTCACGATATAATCTAAACTATTCAAATATTAAATGGATTCTGCGTAGGCTTTTACTATTTACGTTTCTAATATAAATACAATTAATTTCACAAGCAGTATACGGTAATATTTGAAACATGTGTACTTATATAGAATCGGAATATTCGATAAAATATTAAATTTTAAAGATATTCAGTAATTTTAAATTAAACCGTTTATATGAATAAAATTGGATTGTCAAAAAAAGTTAAACTTTTAAAATCAACGGTAATCTAACTGGTAATTGTCATTTAATATTAAAAAAATTCTTAATGACGATCTTATGGGTCTAAAGGCTGGTTGATAGTCGTAGTTGGCCGGCTACCCGGTGATGTGGGAGATCGCTAGAATCCGGGGTTACATTCTCCATTGTAACGAGGACATTTTTATCAAAAAACTGTACCCCGATGTATGTATTTACCATTCGTTGTTGAAAGTAAAGTGAATAACAGTACAGCGTTATAAACGACTGTAACAAGACCATTAAACACATTTACATACACACAAACTACCCAGATAAGCAATACAGCTTAAGAAACCGATACAGCAGGCTCTTAGGATGTATAAAAAAAAGAAATTCGCCCATGGGAACAAAATATAAAGATACATAGACAACAATATTTATAATTAGTACATACCGTGCACATATGCTCTTAAAATAATATAGTAATTCTAGGTTTTCAACTAAGATCGCCGGTAGTCGTAATTATTTTTTTCTTAATTAAATATATGTAATCAATATATTTTAATTTAATATATTTAAATTCCTAATAATCGGTGTAACGCTCCATTACTGAATAACTCATCAATTAATCATCATTTAATTTTTAATTAAACGTAACGTCCTTTTATTCTCCAAAAATCTAGATATCTGTCATCCAGTTGATCGTTTTTTTCAAAACCAACAATACAAGGTTTCTCCCAAAAGTTTATTTTTCGGTCTCTTTATCACTTTTTGATTACAATTCTCATCTGTACTATTAAGTTGACATGTGTGTTTCATAATTGAAACGGTATTCCTCTTAATACCTGTTTTTGTAGAAATAGCTACCTCGTATTTATAGTCCTCTGATCCACACTTCTTATATAAAATTTTACTTTTTTTTGCGCAAAATTATTCAAGTCATGTATGTAATAATAGATCTACACATGTGCCTCCCCTCTTCCTCTCTCATCGCGAAAAACTTCCCACATATTTGAAATCTAAGCAATAATAAAACCGATTCACGTTAATGAGTGCTGATGATTAAAATGAAAAATAGATTTGTTCTTCGTCACAAAATTTCTTTTTTATTTTTATCTCTGCACGTTTCGGCTGTATGTCATCATCAGGAGACAATGTCGGAGTCTGAAAATAGAAAATTGACTAATTGTCAAAAATTTCATCGAATAAGTATAAACTTATGTGTAAACAGTGGCGGGCAAAAGTATGGAAACACTTAAATATTTCAAGCAGTTTCGACGATATGTTTACGAAATTGGGCATTTGCATATTATCCATTATTCTGCATAAAATGAAGATATTAGAATTATAATACAAGTTCCGGTTAAACCGGAAGTTGTATTGAATAGTGAATAGGCCATTTAATTACAAAATCAAAAATGTATAGTTGTGTGCATTTATTATGATTATCTATCAAGATATTACGTATAAAAGGAGCTAGAGTATGTTTATTAAAAAAAAAAGCTGCAGACCGCAAAAGTAACAACATAGTAATGAAATATTACAAAATTAATTATAAATTAAATATTAATGTATTAGATGTTCAAAGTGACCACCAATGGTTTCTTGACAGTATGCTATTGCTATTTGGCGTGAGTTTAATAAACATACTCTAGTTCCTTTTATACGTAATATCTTGATAGATAATCATAATAAATGCACACAACTATACATTTTTGAATTTGTAATTAAATGGCCTATTCGCTTTTAAAACAATATACAGGATGTTCCACTTAAAATTTGAAAGTTGAATGCAACTTCCGGTTTAACCGGAAGTTGTATTATAATTCTGATACTTTCATTTTATGCAGAATAATGGATAATATGCAAATGCCCACTTTCGTAGAAATACCTTCAAAACTGCTTGAGATATTTAAGTGTTTCCATACTTTTGCCCATAACTGTATATCCAAAGAATGTTTTTAATGAATACGTGTGTTCTAATGTAAAGTGAGATCTTGTCTGTCAAACTAAAAGCATACAGCCGAGACATGTAGAGATAAAAATAAAAAAGAAATTTTGTGAGGAAGAACAAATCTATTTTTCATTTGAATAATAAAACCGGTTCTCAAATTCTTACATAATTTTTTGAAAATGTTATTATAAAATATTGTTATAGTCGAATTATAAATATGACTAGCATTTCTGTCCAAACATTAATTGCTTGTTTTCCTGCAATTCTATCTGTTTCTTCTAATGTAGGGATTTTAATAACTGTTTAAGTAAAAAGAGTACTATCAGTTACAATTTTGGAAAATGTAATCCATCCGTCGGTCATAATCGGCATGACTAAGCTCTGAAAGCATTATTTTTATTTTGTGCAAATGAAATTTATACAATGAGAGCGAAATTGTTTGAGAGCATTTGGCATACCTGACTTGGATAAGTTTTAGTTGCTAACTTCATAGTTGTTGCGAATGTTCAAAATAATTTGTCAGTGTCGTGCGTTATTTCATTTGTATAAATTATTTGAGATTCATTTTATCAGTAGTTTTCCTTAGTACCAAACTGTGAAGATTATTTTTATCCATGGCCTTTACCGTTGAACACGATGAGTTTATTTTGGAAGCTTATTTACGTAGTGGGCAACGGGCATTTGGGAGTACTGAATTCATTCTTGTTTTAATCAATTTTTGGCGGAATTTCCAAATGTGCAAGCCGTGGGTGATATCCGACGCAGATTACAAGCAAGTCCTACAAAACCTTTAAGGCACTTGTCTGCTCAAACATATGGATCTTGTCAGGGCCGCGCCAACACTCGGTGGCGCCCATGTGCAAAAATTTCCGTGGCGCCCATAAAAATTTTATTTTTTATTTGTTATGCCTAATACGGTTTAGGGTCGCCTTTAGGTGCTTATCGAATTTTGGCGTTTTTTGGCGCCCCTTTGCATCTGGCGCCTGTGTGCGCCGCACACATTGCACACGTGGACGGCGCGGCCCTGGATCTTGTAGAAAGACAGCCAAGAAAGATTTGCATATGCATCCATATAAACTTAAAGTAGTTCAAGAGTTATATCGAATAGACTTTCAGAAACGAATAGATTATTGCACGTGGTTTAATGAAAATTTGAATGATGATATACTAGATTTAAGTTTTTTCAGTGACGAGGACTGGTTTCATCTAAGTGGCTATGTCAATTCTCGAAATTATAGAATATGGAATGCAGAAAATCCACACGTTTATAAAGAAACGGCATTGCACCCTTTCAAAATAGGCGTATGGATAGCAATGTCGAGGAGAAGAATAATCGGTCCAATCTTTTTTAATGATAACATTAATACTGCTAATTATCGTGAACATATTTTGGAACCATTTATTGAGAAATTGCATGACGATGGAATACAGTACGGTTATTTCCAACAGGACAGTGCGACTGCTCATACAGCACAAGATACAATCCGCTTTCTGCAAGAATTTTATGAAGATCGATTAATCAGTAGAGATCGTTGGCCACCACTTTCACCTGATCTAACTCCTTTAGATTTTTTTATGTTTGGCTATTTAAAAAATACTGTCCACAAAAATCGTTTACGTAATCTAGAGGAGTTGCAGGCTATAATTAATACGGTGAACCAAATTACGCCAGATATATTAATAAATGTATTCGATAATATGAAAAGAAGAATTGCTTTATGTATACAAAAACATGGACAACATTTTCAACATTTAAATTAATTTAAAGCTTAAACAGAGTTCTATCCTTCATTATTATTAAGTAAACATGCGTCGATTCTTCTGGTTGACATTTCTGATTCAATTTCAGCTATTGCGATTCATATAGCTTCCTTCAGTTCGCCTAATGTGGGCAACCGATTGCGAAATATTTTATTTTTATTTCAGAAAAAAAAATCTAATAGGGTAAGATCTGGAGATCTTGGCGACCATCTGTTAGTGCTAATAAACCGATTGTCATAAAATTGTTCTAGATAGTCTGTCTTGCAGTGTGGGCAGTAGCATTATCCTGTTGAAAGAAACCTGTCGTTATCTCATCATCATGCAATTGTTCTATAAACGTATTTAGAATTTCACAATAATTTGCAGCTGTAATTGTTTCTTCAAAAAACATTAGTGCGATAATTCTCTTTCGTGATATACTAGCCAAACACCAATTTTTAGAGGGTGTAGTTGTGTCTCGTGGTAGACATGAAGATTTTCAGCTGACCATACTCTATAATTTTATGAGTTTACATATCCCGCTAAATGAAACCACGTTTCATCGGAAAAAAGGCAGCTCGTCATTCTTTAAATTTGCATTGATAGATAGATAGATAGATAATTGAATGGGATGGCTATGTGGCCTCTTGCTACTGCGACCTATAGGTCTATTGTAGCTCCCTATTATCTAGACCACCTGGTCTAGCTTAGCCTTTTTTATAAAGCTTTCCAGCTTTGCCGGGTTGGTCTTCATGTAGCTCGCCGCGTATGGGTATGGTTCGCCAATGCACTCTAGCCTCAATTTGGCTAGCCCCTCGCATTGGCACAGAATGTGCTGCGAGGTCTCTTCATCTGTCTGACAGATTCTGCACATGGTGTTTTCCGCCAGACCAAGGTTGCTCATATGCTTGTTGAGTCTGTTATGTCCTGTTAAAAGGCCTACAACTAGCCTGACCGTTCTCCTGCTTTTGTTCAGAAGGTCCTCGGTGTATTTAGGCATGTATTCTTTGATGAATTCTTTAGCCTGCCGCTGTCCTGGGGAGTTTTTCCACCATTCGAGGGATTTACTTGCCGACCATTTCTCCATGGTTTTGGCTACTTCTCTTTTTGTGGTTCCACACGATGGTGTAGGTCCAATGAGTGGCTTAGATGTTCCTTCTTTGGCCAGAGCATCAGCCTTCTCATTTCCTTTAATACCTTCGTGCCCCGGTACCCAAGCTAGGGTCACCTTGCTGTGCGCCCCTAGTTCGTTTAGTGCGCATACGCAGTCCCATAACAGCTTTGATGTGATCTTTGTTGCGTCAAGCGCTTTTATCACCGCTTGATTATCAGTGAAGATGGCTATGGGTTTTTGTTCTGTCCCTTGCCTTAATATTTCCCTGACACAGTAGTAAATCGCAACTGTTTCTGCCTGGAAAACTTCTGTTTCCTTCGATAGAGTTAAACTGATTTCCGTTCTTGGTTTAACTCCGAGTATTCCGGCTCCTACACCTTGTTCCGTTTTCGAGCCGTCTGTATACCAGTGTAGAGAGGCTTTAACGGGAGAGCCACCTTCCCATTGCTCTCGTTCTGGTATTATGGTTTTATATTTTTTGTTGAAGTTGTATTTTGGAACCATTACGTCTGTGGGTAAACAGGTTACCTCCCCGGTTTTTAGTTCTTTAATCAACTTCTGATATATTCTCCCATGTGTGTGTGTGATGGGTGTTTGATTTTGTATCAGCCTGTACGTGGCAGACCTTGCTTCTCTTTGTATATGGATATGTAGAGGTGGTAGGTTTAATAAGACTTCTATAGCCGTTGTTGGAGTAGTTCTCATGGCCCCCGTGATGCACATGCATGCTAGCCTTTGTACACCATTTAGGAGCCTCGCTACTCCGGCCTGGTGGGTCTTCGGCCACCACACCACTGACCCGTATGTTATGATAGGTCTGATCACCCTTGTGTATAGCCATAAGGTCATTTTTGGGTTTAATCCCCAGTTTTTTCCACGCAATTTTCTGCATCTGCCGATGGCCATGGATGCCTTATTGCATGTCTTTTGTATGTGTGTATTCCAGGTGAGTTTTTGATCAAAGATAACCCCCAAGTATTTTGCTTCCTTGGCCACTGGGATTTCTATATCCCTTAATCTTACCGGTTTAAGCTCCCTAAGGTCTCTCTTTTTTGTGAATGCAACAATCTGTGTCTTCATGGCATTAATAGACAGCCTTTCTCGAATGCACCAATTGTTCACAATATTTAGGGCTGTTTGCATTCGTTCAGAAATCACTCCTGCAAATTTCCCCTTCACTATGATTGCGAGGTCGTCTGCGTATCCGAGGCAATGAAAGCCCTTGGCTGACAGATCCTCTAGCAGCTCATCAACTAGGTTTGCCCACAGTAGAGGCGACAGTACCCCTCCCTGTGGGCAGCCCCTCCCTGGCCTTGCTGTTAGGGTGGCTTCCCCTATTGTGGATATGATCACCCTGTTTTCCAGACTGGCCTTTATCCACCGACAGAGTGTGGGTGAGATACCTCGTCTTGCTACTGCTTCTACAAGGGAGTGCGTTGTGGCGTTATTAAACGCTTTTGCATTGAACCATTGACAATAATCTATACGCTTATTATAATCTAATGTATATAACTCTGTCACAACCGATAGTTTATATGGGTGCAAATGTAATTTAGTTTTCACCACTTTGTGACACGAACCATAAGATAAACGTAAAAATAAATGTGTTTAATTAGTGTTGAATATTTCCATTGACCATTTGGATCACGTTTTCCACTTCGGAAATAGGCTTCAAAAAGAAACCTCCTGATCCAAACTAAGAGGCATTATAACCTGTTTTATAAAATTTTTTTTTTTCAAATAAAAATATGTTTAAACCTCTTATTTTCAGCGTAATGTTTTTCTTATTACTAAACAAAAACTGTTTCTAATGAATACTACCTCAATGTTACGCCACTGAGAAAGATGATAATGAAGTTGGATATTTGGTGGCAGGTTAGGGATATTCATGAACCAGAGCTGCCAAATGCGTTCAAACAATCTTGCTCTCCTTGTACAACTTTGTGAGTTCGATACTGATTTTGACTACTGATAAGTAAAAAAATCCAGTGGATGCTGCAATTTTACACGATAAGTCAATCCATTTAACATTATGGAAAAAATTTTAAAAATAAATTTCGTTGTACTTCCAGAAATATTTCAGGTGGATCGTTTTTACACTGTGTACATAAAATAAGACAGATTTTATATGATTGTTTTATTATTTATATACGTAGAACCCAATTACCCAATTAACAAGAAAATACTGTGTGGTAGATGGCGTGGTGTATGCCAAAATACTTTTTCTTACGCGGTAGTCCATATAGTTATTAATTCTTTTAATAAACGAGTACCTATCAAAAGATGTTAATTTTTTCTTGAAATAATTTTTCCTAATTGAGAGTTCATAATTTATTTATCAAATTCAAAGAACAATCATATTATTAATACTTCAAATTAAACAAATAAATAGAAATACTGTATCAGATGTCCTTAATTTACAACTGTGATGCAACCATTTAATTAAACCTAATAGTTTTTGGCAATGTTAATTTTATAATAAATAAAGACGTGTATGTCACGCATTAGCATTACTCTAAAGTACTGTGTATTATATGTGCGGAAGGGTTAAAAATGATGTTATTCAAACTTATAATGTTGAAAAGCAATGTGTATCTATATAGATGTATGTAGTAGGTACCGATCCTTCGTTGATTTCTATTTTTTATGTCACAAATTCGTTATTAAGAAATTACCGATTGTACAATAGCCGCAATAAACGTCACGAAATACTTTTTAGTACCAGTTTAAACCTATCCTTAAAAGTAATAGTGGGTCCTAATAAAGAAAGAATCCTACTTACGCCGAATGTTAATGATAATTACTTAATTATTATCAACACAGACTTCGTGTTATAAATCATTCCATTCACTCCTAAATATATCTTCACAATTTTCGCAATGAGTATGTGCCTGTGTGCTGTATTTACTGCTTGTCATGTAAATCAGATTTACTCAACTACGTAATTAGAAAATTACATTCATTTTAATACTAATTGCACATTTTCATTGTATATAACGATAAACATTATTGCATTAAGGTGCTAAAACATAATCCGTTACGTTACGTTTATAAACGTTATTAAATAAGTTTATGTAGACGTATAAGGTTAAAAGCTTTTTTACGACAGCATTTTTGGTATTTGATAATTTTTTGAAATAGTTTCATCTTTTAGGTCAATAACGTCAACACACCTCTTTCGCCATTTCTCTTTCTAATATTATACACATAATAATCATTTATATTTTTACGGAAATTTTAAAGAGTGTTTACGTATTATGACTTCCTGATAGTGTGCAATCGAATGATAATTTTGCAAATTAAAGATTACCTTGACAATATTTGCTTAACTATATATAAGTTAAATAATTTGTTTAGCTTTAAAACCTTACGCGCTTAATTCTAATTTTACATAAATACAGAATACCATACGAAATTTCAATAATAGAAAACAAAAAAAGTCAAGAACAACACAAAAAGATTTTTTGATAGCATAAGCATTTCAAAATTCACGACACATTATTACTATAGCAGCAATGAAACGTAGATCCTTACGCGTAAATTTACTGACATCATCATCTATCTTATAGTCATATATGTAAGTAAAGCTGCAAAACTTTCTAAGACACCCTATGTCAAAAATCAGCCGTTTTTAAGTTATTAATTTTTTTTTCAAATATAGGACCAATTGCAACGTTATGTTCAAAATTATACCTCATATTTGGCATGTTATTAGCCGAAATAGCATCAAATTTACAATAGCATCAAATTATCATAATTTATACAGTATCGTCAAAATTAACGTTCGTTTCAACCAACTTTACATCGATGAGTCACTTTTTTTAAATGGAACACCTCTATATTATGTATTACATTTTCGAATACACTTAATCATCATTGATCATTAGACATTGATTATTAGACATTGATTATTAGACATTGATTATTAGACATATTAGCTTCTATTTTCTACGGTTTTCTAGTTATTAGAGATTTCCTGATGAAAGTCCGAAAAATGAGCCTTTTTAATGCATTTAAAATCTTAGTAATCCTTGAATGTCAAAAGAATTGATATTGTATTTGTATTATAAATACACATAGTTAATATCTGTCAAGCAAAATGGCAAATGCAATACATTACAGAAAAGAAACGATATTTTTTTATTATTTTTCATTCATGAAAACTGATGTAGTAGAATTGTGAGTAGCACATGTCGAGTATATAGTGACCGACATCCACATTTATGCAAAATCACCTAAAAAATGTCAATACAAGAAGCCAAACAAGAATCTTAAAGAAAACAGCTTTGGAAAGGAATGTATGTTTTATATGTCATCGTGATCTGATCATATTGAATTTTATCTTTTGCAACGCTATTTTGTTTAATTTTCTTATTTGAGTTTCTGTAATGATATTGTTTTAGAACACTTTGCAAAAATTTGGATATCTTTATCAAATACTGTACATGTACTGTTTCATAATCCTATTACATTCTCAATGAATGGAAAATAAATCTAAAATGTCGTTTTATTTCTGTAATGCATTTCATTTGTTATTTTACTTGACAGATATAATCTGTGTGTATTTATAGTACAAATACAATATCAATTCTTTTGACATTCAAGGATTACTAAGATTTTAAATGCATTAAAAAGCATATTTTTAGGACTTTCACCAGAAAAGTACTTATAACTCGAAAACCGTAAAAAATACAAGCTAGTATGTCTATTAAGGAATTATTAAGAGTATTCAAAAATACAATAATATATAGTGCGTTCCATTAAAAAAAAAGTGACTTGAATCGATGTAAAGTTGGTTGAAATGAACGTTGCCTTCAGAAATACAGAATTTTAAACATAACTTTGCAATTGGCCTTATATTTGAAAAAAATTGAATATCTCAAAAACGGCTGATTTTTGACATAGGGTGTTTTAGTAAGTTTTGATGCAGAATTGTATGCCCAATACAAAAAACTCATAACAATATACCATGCTTTTTAAATTAAGAAAGTTAACGTCAACTTCCGGTAAACCGAAAGTGGTACAATAGCGTAAATAATTTCGCTGATGAGTCCAGATGATATCAGTTAAAATTAGAAGTTTTCAGAAATGTTGAATTTCAAGAACATCAAAACGTGCTAACGAACCAGTTCCGTGAATGACCCTGTATAGTCCGTTTAGAAAGTATCCGGCAAAAAAAAATACAAAAAAAATCATTGTTATTTCATTAGTTAGCATATGTTTTCAATGGGACTAAAATCTGGTGAAGCAGGTGGTCAAGGAATTAGATTTGTACCGTGAAATAGAGTACCTTACGTTGTATTGCTGAAATCACCTTCCATTAGGATATAAAATGTTGTTTCGAAAAGATAACCATTTAAAATGTTGCAATATTTTGAGCTGTCAACGTTGCCTTGAACAATACAAAGAGGCGTTGCACTACGCCTACATATTGCTCCTCGAACCATTATTTTTACTGGAAAATTAGGAATTTGAATATTCAGGTAATCTCTCCACGAAAAATTTGTAATTTATTGTGTCCTAATTGAAAACAACTTCAATCAGAAATAAAAACGCTTTTGAAATCATACTCTCCAAACTGTTGTAATTTGTTTTTTGGATACGTAACCTTGTCTCTTATTACTTATGGCTGCTTGGTCTGGTGGCCAAAAGTTAAGCAGAAGCATGTGATAACTAAACTCTCGAGAATTCAGAGATTAGCGTGCCTATGTATAACTGGGGCTATCAAGAGTATTCCGACGGCTGCTATGGAAACCATGCTAAACTTGCCTCCCCTCGATATCTTTATCATGGGAGAGGCTAGAATGGAAGCATACAGACTAAGGAATACTAGCAACTGGAGACCCCACTATGGGTTGGGGCACACCAGAATAGAAGCAATAGTACAAAACCCAATCTTTGATATGGGGAGCGACATATCAATCACCAGGATTTCCTATGACAAACCCTTCAAGATTTTCTTGAATTGGGATGAATGGAAAAATGGTGAGGGGAGAAAACCGCACGCCCAAAACTGGTATACAGATGGGTCAAGGGCGGGCACTAATTCTGGCGTTGGTGTATACGAGGAAAACCAGGCTTACAAGGTATGTGAACCACTCGGGCGATACACAACGGTATTTCAAACAGAAATATATGCTATACAAAGCTGTGCGTTGGAGAGTCTACGCCGCCAACCGCGAGGGCAGGCGATCTGTATTCTCTCTGACAGTCAGGCAGCCTTAAAGGCTCTAGCATCTTATTACATAGCCTCCAAACTAGTATGGGAGTGTCTGCAAAACCTAACTGTCCTGGCCAGAGACAACAAGGTCACCTTGGTGTGGGTGCCGGGACACAGGGGTATAGCAGGCAATGAAACCGCAGACCAGCTAGCGAGGGAAGGTTCCCAAATTAAATTCACCGGGCCGGAGCCAGGTCTGGGTATCACAAAGAGTGCAGTACGTGGTGCAATTAATGAGTGGATTATAAAACAACACCAACTAAATTGGAACCATGTAGCTGGACAAAGACACAGCAAACGGATGATGGAACGACCGTCACAACGACTAACTGCTGACTTACTTGCATTAAACAGGACTCAACTTAGGGCAGTGACATGTCTATTAACAGGACACGGCTGTCTAAGAGGTCATCTGCACAAGATGGGGATCTATAAAGATGAACCCCTATGCAGACTCTGCAATGAGGAGGAGGAAACAGCCTTTCATATCATCTTCGAATGCGTGGCACTAAGTCAACGTAGGATTACTTTGCAAAGCGCATTTGATCTACCAGTGGAGAAAGATTTACCAAATAGGCTTCTAAACCTGATCGAGGGAACTAACCTGTTTGAGTAAAACGGAATCAAGGCAGGAATAACACAATAGGCTAAGTGGGCCGCAGTGTTAGGGATAATTAGAGACTGCCCTGCCTTGATAGCAATCAACAATCAACAATCAACAACCTTGTCTCTTGAGTGATTTTCGTATGGTTTCTGGATACACGTGTATTCCTCGTTGATTTCTAAATCTGGTCGCCCGGAAACTGATTTGTGATTTATTCTCTAGTTTTTATTGTCCTGATAACTTCCTAGACTACGTTTTTCCCAAGGTCGGCCAAATTTACCAGTTTTTTTAACATGTCGCACTAGTTTTTAGTAGAAAAGTTCCACCAAAAGCCCTTTTTCTAATTGTGTCATAGCTACGCAAGTTTCAGATCATACAAACGCTGCTATATTTGACAGAAGCTATTGTTACTTGTTTTGGTCAACAACCATGTTACCATGACAACACGTAAAAGTGAATATTTTAAGTGGTATGAATTCACAAAAGCAAGAATGCATTTAAATTTGTAAAAAGAAGAAATTCCGGTTACTACATAATCCTAATTATATTACTATACCATTTTACAGAAATATCAGAGTTTATCTAAATTATTATTGTTTTAAATACTATTTATGATCCTGTGGTAAATTATATTTGAATTAAGGTATAACCGATGTTTTTATACGTATTTTACTTTGTTAGTACTACGTAAATAGTATACAAATATACAATGAAAATCAATAAAACAAAATTCGGCTAAAACTAAAAGCTTGGCAGACTTTTTCTAGCGCCTAATAATAATAACAATATAACATGGACAATAAATTATTCACAAGTTGGTAGACGTGTTCCAGTAATTTTTCTAATTATAAAACAGCAAGACAAACTTATACTGGGTAAATTATCTTTCCGTTACATATAATTTATGCAAAACGTGCACCAACTTATGTTTTCTTACTAAAGTCATCAATTCGTGTACACAACTGCACACTGACGATGCTTTTATTAATCAGTTACTACAGTTTTCTTTTATATTAAAAAAAAATGTGCATACAGGATGTCCAGACCATGCGAGGACGGCAGATTACGGCTTTATTCTTACAGTTACAGAAAAGTATTTTAGACAAAAGTTGTAGCCACTCCTAAAACACACATTCTAAAATTATTTTCAATTATACAGAATGTTGTGGAAATGAGTGACGATGTGTTTTTTAAATGGAACACTCCATATATTTTAGCATATTTTGATGGTACTCTTAAAAAGAAAGACATTGATATCAACATGTGTAGGTGTATCTCTTACCTCTGTCGTTTCATTTGCAATTTTGTGTCTCAACATGTCCAACTTTGTGGAGACACCGAGACGAAATAAAACAATAAAAGGTCAGAGTTTATTTCTTTCTTGGGGAGAATCAAGTAAAACAAGTAGATACCGTAAATCATATGATAGGAGATAATATTAATTGAAACTTGAAGATAACTAAGTATTAATCATACAAAACTTCTTATCAGTTAATTATATATTAATAAATACTATAACGCATTTTAATGATTAAAAATCGCTACTACAATAACGGGCTTTAATCTAGTACATTTTACTTAATTGGTCGTTTCATATTGTATTTCTCATTAATTTAATGTGAGTTGACCAGTTTAATAAATACCTTCTTACTTCATGATACTTTTCAAGAATAAATTTTAGAATGATCTTCAGAACAAAATTATATCCAACACTGAAAAAAGTATATGTATGTGCGAGTATAGTGTTTACGTGAAATTATTAAGTACTTTAAAATTAAATGAACTGTTTTTCAACTGATTCATTGCCATTATAACACCTTGAAAGTAAAGTTAAGAATTGAATGAATGTATCCCTTTAGAATTTTTTTCTTACAAACCTTGAACGCATGGTAAATTATCACGCAAATTTATAAGTATTACGCATATAGGATATTTAAATCAATAAATAAATCACTTAAATTAAGAGTAATAAATGTTGTCTGTGATGTCCATCTCAAATAACTGACACTAAAAAAATTTTGCTAAAGCAACTAGTAGGTAAGCTGCAGTTGTCAACGACAAATTATTCATTCGAGCTCAATAACGGTATCAAACAACTGCAACAATCAGAAGATACATTTAAATCATTTATCAATAAAAATAGTATACAAAGTAGTATTCAAACAAAAAAAAAATAAGGAAGAGGAAGTTATTGAAACTAAGTACTGAAGAAGGTCGTGCTGTCAAAATACCTATTGTTACATTGTACCAGCTAATTTGTAATGATATTCCTAATAAAGATATTGATTTGGCATTTTTATTTACCTGCCAAAAATTTTCAATTATAAAATCAATGTTAAAAGAGAAGATATACAATAGATTTAAATTGGCAAAAAGGTTCTGCAAAAAAATATTTAAACAAACTACATACATTCCTGTATCTAAGGAGTAATCAGAATTTTGTATATTTACCTTGAAGCTGTGTTAGCAGCTACAAAATAATATTTTTCAACTTGTGTAAATTGTGTAAGCATATTTGCACGAAATTCGAAAAAGAGAATCCAAGGGTTAAGTTATCTTTCAATGTTGGAAAGAAAAGTGAACATCATGATCAACTCTCGACAATTAGCAAGATACGATCGTAAAAGAGGAACAACTATTTTTCACAGTATCAACAGTTATAGAACGTTTCAACCTTTGTTAAAAGTATCAGCCTTACGGGAAACACATCAAGGTGTGGTGATTTCATTATTCTTATGCTAGGCCTGTAAATGCTACATTTCACATTTTTACATAATAATTCAATATACAGGGTAGCTAAATATATTATGAAAAATAATTACAGAGGATAATAAAAGCTTAAGTTGTTGTCCACGGCGGGGTTGACGAAGTTCATTGTCAAACACGCCTTGGCCAGCGAATTAATTCGTTGTTAATATTTCACACAATACTCAGACAGCACAAGACATCTAATAGAGGTTTTATTTAGGTCTATATCAGCTCTGAATGCTTACAGACATAAAAAAGACATCTTATAAATGTAATTTCAACCACATCTCTAGAATGTGCATTTATAACATCCATACGACGTGCTTTAAATGTATAAAAACACATTTTAGATCGAAGTGGCTATCAAATACATTTTGGAGATTTCAGTTCCTAACAATATTTGAAAATTAAAATAGAATGGTTAAAAGGCGCCACAACTTTGACAGTTTGTCCAGAATATCGGACTCAGACATTTTATCAATGACTCAGAAATTTCATTCGCAAAATATTATAAATTACATCATCACTCAAAGAAAATTCACTCTGTACATATATTGAATTATTATGGGTAAATACGGAGAATTAAAAAATTGTTTGTTTGAGAACAGCAATTCGTTCATTTTTTCAAACAAGAATAGGATTTAATATATTGCTCGAATATTGTCGGTCTGATGAATTAATTCGAAGTTGAATACAAAAGAAGATGGATGCTACTCAGTGCAGTTTTAGACTAAATAAACTACTTC
Organism: Holotrichia oblita; assembly: GCA_023690525.1. Taxonomy (NCBI): domain Eukaryota; kingdom Metazoa; phylum Arthropoda; class Insecta; order Coleoptera; family Scarabaeidae; genus Holotrichia; species Holotrichia oblita. The sequence goes on along the minus strand of CM043020.1, from coordinate 74,693,486 downwards.
GGTCTTGGATAAATGACTTATGGTGACTTAAAAATATCATGCTGCTTGGGCAACAATATGGTTTTACTAAATTCACACGGATCCTAGATGAATGGGATAGTAGGGGTCGAGGTCAGCATTGATCTAGAAAAAATCTGCCCACAAGAAGAACTTTAAAGCCAGAAGAAAAAATGTTTTGCGAATAAGATCGAGTAGATCCACAAAAGATTCTGCTGTCTCCATTGCATATTAAATTACGCCTTACGAAGCAATTTGTTAAGGCCTTACCTAAAGATGGACGTAGTTTCAAATACCTTTGTTAAAAGTTTCCACATTTTTTGAAGCAAAATTGAGAGAGGGTGACTTCATTGAGTCTGATGTAAAAAAAATGTTTGATCCATAATTTAAATTATTTACATTTAAAAAAGTCATAAATACGTTCTTAGGTAACAAAAAAAGATCTAAACCATCGAGCTATTGTTACGCACATGGTTGACCGGTTTAGAAAATTGGAATGTTTAATCTGATTTGCAATTCTTTTTGAAGTGAAGAGCAAGGAGAGCGTTTTCACCGAGACATAAAAGTGATGGAAAAACGCTATTAGAAATGCTGGAACACGAACAGAGAGAGAGAGTGAGATCAGTAAACGTCGCATAGAAGAAAAAGCTAGGTATCAGGAGCTTTAGAGAAAAGAGAAAAAGAAATTATCAACCATCTTCTCTGTTCAAATAACGTTCTGTTTATATTTTAAATGTTATTTACTTTCATTTTCATTGTATATTTGGAACATTTTCTCATATCTAACTAGATCGAATTTTCATTATACAGGGTGTAACAATAGTGAGATATTCTTCCATATCTCCTTTGTTATGCAAAATACAGCAAATATTTAAATACGAAAGTTATTTAGAAATTTTTATTGTAAAATTATTCTACGATATACAGGGTGTTTAGTTTGCCCGTAACCACCAGTAACTTTACATTTTTAAATGGAACACCCTATATATGATCACATTTCTGGATTCCCTGGGGGATTTTAAGGCAATTTTATACAGGATCATACTCAATTATTTTCATTAGTTTAGAAGATACTGGCATTTGTTTAAAATTTTTGACATTTTGCGCTCTTCAGAACAATGCCATTATTTCGGTAACGGAAAAATGTAACATTATGAAACCTGACATAACGTTAGAAGCATCTTCTGTAATGACAATAAACAGATGTAGACTTAAATAAGTTATACAGCGTGTTCTAGAAATCAGTGTCTTTGAATGTATGGGGAGGAATAGTAGGCAACCGGTTACTTGGTCCATATTTCTTTAACGGTACAGTTAACGGGGAAAATTATCTAGCTTTCCTAAGTAATGAATTAGAAGATTTTCCTCTTCAATTCCTCTTCCTCTTAATATAATAAGGCATTTGTGGTTGCAGCAAGATGGAGTACCGTGTCATTTCTCTAGGAATGTCCGAAATTATCTAAATGATGCATTTCGTGATAAATGGATTGGCAGAGGAGGTCCAGTGCATTGGCCACCAAGGTCACCCGATCTGACCAAATGTGATTTTTTTTCTTTGGGGATACATAAAAAACCATGTTTACCGAACAGCTGCCACAACACGAGAAAATATGCAACGGCGTATATGGGAAGCATTTCAAAGTGTTGATGACCGTATGCTACACAAAGTTTCCCGATCATTCTTGAAAAGAGTAGAAATATGCATCAATCAGAATGGTGGCCACATTAAACATGCTTTATAAAATATTTAGTTTATTAGTTACCTACCTGCAATTTTGTATTTTGTGGAAAGTTACCACGTATTCTTTTTTTTTTTTTTTTTTAATGTGGTGGGTGCTTAGTTGCAGTGACTCCGTAAACTGTATCGTTTGTCTGGCTATCACTGCAACTCTCGCGGTGTAGATATTTTTTTTTGTGTGTGTATGTTGTGTTCAATTGGCTTTGTGACAGCATCATATCGCCTTTTATGATGCCGCGATGTTAATCACTTTGCTCCCAACAGCGAATGGCAAGTCGATCCGGGATTAAACTCTCTGAAAAAATGTCACCGTCCCTCCAGAGAATTGAACCCCGGCGCCTATCGTCCTCTCACAACAATAGTCAGCCGCCTAACCACTGCGGCCATCGACCCGTTCTTTTAAATAAACGATTTTTTTCACCCTGTGTAGCTTGTTTAGAATATGAATATAGTAGACTGTTCGATTTACCAACACTTCGTTGAATCCAGACATAAGTACATACATATGTAGTGTATTTATCCTAGGAACTGTCAGCATATAAGTATGGAACAATTAAATTCCAAGTGTAATTTATCTTTTCTATTATATGGTCATAGAGTAGAAATATCTTTAAAACCATTAATTTTAGCTAGATACATGGTTTATTCAAACTAATACATAATAAAATTTCGCTTTCAACTAACCTGTAAAAAGCCTACTTCATATGTCCATTACGTTAACGTACCTTCATATTTTAAATATAACTACCAATTTAAAACGCACGTAGATTTACAAAAATGTCAGCACAGCAGACAAATAGTAAAGAAAGTTCAATTTTCAAATTTTTATTTAATATTTGATCTCTAAAGTTTCTTTTAAAGAGCGCACCTACATAGCAACATACAGAAATATAAAATAATTTGAAATATCTCTAAAACCATTAATTCTAACTACATACATGCTGTATTCAAATTAATAGATAATTAAATTTCGCTTTCAACTAACCCATAAAAATATAGTGTTTCAATTTGAAAAAATGAAGATTTTCGCATTTCAATTGTTTTAAAAAGACACTAATTCCTAGAACACTCTGTATAACTTATTTAAGTCTACATCTGTTTATTGTCATCACAGAAGATGCTTCTAACGTTATGTCAAGTTTCATAATGTTACATTTTTCCGTTACCGAAATAATGGCATTGTTCTCGAGAGAGCAAAATGTCAAATTTTTCTTGTAAACTAATGAAAATAATTGAATATGATGGTGTATAAAATCGTCTTAAAATTCCTCAGGGAATTCAAAAATGTCATCATATATAGGATGTTCCATTTAAAAATGTAAAGTTACTGGTGGTTACGGGCAAACTAAACACCCTGTATATCGTAGAATAATTTTACAATATAAATTTCATAAAACTAAATAACTTTCGTATTTAAATATTTGCTGTATTTGGCATAACAAAGGAGATATGGTACTTAGGCGATAAAGAGTTCAAATTCAAATTTAGCACCTTAAAAACGATAAAAATCAGCTATAAAGATTTAATTTTTTTTTAAACTTTGTTTTAGTTGCAATTATTAAAATATCTTACATCTGTCAAAATGTAAAAACTATAATTTTTTAGTTTTAACATTTGCATGGACATTGTAAACGATTTTCGTGATAATATTGTATTTACATCGTATCTACGCATCAGTCAAAAATTTCAAATAGATCGAAAAAGTACGCCTAGCTTTCAACAAGGTAAATGTTTTTATATTCCAGCTTTTGTTTTATTTAAGATTAGTTTACAGTTTTTTTTTGTGTTTGAATTCAATTTTCAATATCATTAAAGTGAATCATTTCATGTATGTAGTTCATGAAGATAGTGACATTGAAAACGTATTCACATGTTTTAAATGTCAGTATCACTGTATCAAAATTAAATATTTTTGTTTTGTCATTGATGTAAAAGGTAATCACCTGTTAAATTGTGATAATATTAATACGGTTAATGTCATGGCATTCACAATTGTTATAAAAGTATTTTCATAACCATAGTTCGAGACTCAATAAATTAATAGAAATTACATAAAAATCAACAAAGTAGAAAATCTTCGATATGTCAACTTAATAATTAAATTTGTAAACTTTGCTGTCCTTTGAAAAGAGAATAACGATGTTAGCTTGACAATCAAGGTTATAATTTGATCTTTAATAACATTATTCAACAATAGATAGAATTTGTGTTGCGTCTGTCTGCAATGTCAAAATATTTATCAATAAGTGAAAATCAACAAAGATTTTCACAATCAATATGTCACTCACGAATTTATAAATATAAATTGTGATTGTATTTACAAACATAAATGGTTGTAACAGGAAGAATATGTTGTATGTACATATATTGATGTTATAAATAACTATAAACGTTCTAAGTATTTTTGAAGTGAACGTTATAAACATTCTTACATTACCTTTAATAATTCATCTGTATTCTATAAGTATCGTCACCTTAATTACATTGAATTCTAAATAGATTTATGTATTGTACTGTCATAGGTATTTACTTTACATAGAAATTAAAAGCATATAGATTTGACTCACGTCATAATCAACTTGTCTGTCCCCCTCACGTTAGCTATAGAGTAGATACCTACTTTAAAAAAATTAAATTTAAATTTCGTTTTAAATTATTTTTGATTGATAAAAACAAAATCTACATTGACCTACCAATAAACTCGCATTAATTACCTTCATAAATAAAAATCGGAACACCTAATTTACATTTCGTCGATGCAAAGTAGGGCAGATATTAACACAGTTTATGCTTTCAGTTCAAATTTATCAAGGAAAGTAACTTTGCGATAATTGCATAAAGTTATCGCTACATGCTGTATTCATTTGTTACATATGGGTATGTATGTGTTTTATGAATAATAACTTACTTCTCATTGCCCATGATTCCCTTCTGAACACACCGTTCATGAACTGCGTAGCGTCTACTTGACATTGACTCGGTGGCAACTCGTTGATAGCCTCGGCAAGAAGAGTCAATTCCGGAGGAAAGAATGTGTCTACCTTGATAACACTCCAATCTGTGTGTTCAGAATCTAAAAGAAGAAAATGGAATCATTAATGATAATCGCACATTTTTTTAGCACTAATTGTTTCAACAATGTACTATCGTTTTCAAATTAAATGAACATTTTTCAGCGGGGAATGCCTATTTACATAAGTAAAAGTGCAGAGTTTGCTGGCGACCCTCCGCTAGAGGAGCCTCGTATTTTAACGTAAAGTAATTAGAAATACTTCTGATTTCGGAATTTCCGATATGTATCGGACATTCCTCAACACCGAGTTTATAAAGAAAATTCTGGCAAAAAATGCCGTTTTAAAATTTTGATGTTTCGCGATCAATTTACACAAATATGGACTTATATCCTTGAATTATTAATACAGGATATTCGCTGAAATAACCAACAAACTTACATAATCTATTTTAGAAGTACTGCTTCATATACACTTTAGATTGATTGATGATCAAAAACTACGGTGAATAATTTTATTATAAGTAAAATAATAGGTTTACATGAAAATGGAATTAATCTCCTTTCTTGGCTAAAAATGCACTCGTCCCAACGTTGAATCCATGACTGGAAACATTTCTGAAACGCTTCTTTCGGAAGGGCTTTCGGCTGCTCTTTCGTGGCTATCTCAATGTCGGGAATGGTATCGAAACGGTTTCCTTTTAGCACAGTTTTAATTTTTGGGAAGAGCCAGATATCGCATGGTGCCAAATTTGGTGAGTAAGGCGGATGTGGACACACAGGAAGATTTTTCTTTGCCAAAAACTCACGAACTAGAAGCGACGAGTGACACGGCGCATTATCGTGGTGCAGAAGGAAGCCATTGGTCCATTTTTCTGGTATCCTTCTTCAGCAAGCTCTCGAATAGTGATTCTTTTGTTTGCACGAACAATTTGTGCCACATTTTGCACGTTTTCGTGTGTTTTTGAGGTCGATGGATCGTTGCTCATCTTCAACCCACTCATGTGCGTTTTTAAATCGCTCATACCATTTGTAAACAGTCTTCAGAGTTACCACATTATCTCCATACACCTACTTTAACATTTCATAAGCCTCTTTGGCAGGTTTTGCAACTTAAAGCAAAATTAAAGTTAACGTGTTGTTCGAAATCCATGATACGCGACAAGACGATAAATACGATCTCACTCTATCGACTCTAGATACTGACTAACAAGTTAGATCGTGTTCAAACTCGACACTGTCTGTCACAACGGATCAGGCTATCGCACATTTGACATGAAATGAATAAAACATCAGTAGTTTCGACTCTAAAAATTCGCCCATGCGATGCAGGTGTTTATTTAGTGCGCAGTGAGCGGTTAAGATTCCTGTGAGTAACCTCAGCCTGATCCTGCTCATAGAAACTGCCTTGCGCAGTTTTTTCTCATACGGACGGATTCCGAGAGTTTTGCAGTGTCTCATGTCGGCAAGTGCATTCCAATGGGAACAATGCTTAGCAGCGAGTTCGGATCTGACAAAGGCTTTGATGCTGCCATAAGAGTTCCCACATGGACCCACGTGTGGTCCCTCACTGGCACCTCTAGCTAATTTGTCAGCCATTTCATTACCTCTGATTCCAGAGTGACCTGGCACCCATCTCAACGTAGTGTTGTGACGTTGCGCCAGTTTAACGAGAGTCCTATGGCAGTGTAGCACTACCTCGGAATCAAACTTGACAACCCGTAGTGCTCTAAGGGCAACCTGACTGTCATAGAGAATTTCCACTGCTCCATCAACCTGCGGGCAATTTAATATGCCTTCAGCGCAGGGTTGGATTGCGATTACTTCGGCTTGGAAGACGGACGCAAAGCTCCTTAAAAGATTCACCGTCGGTTGCACCATCTCTCTAAATTCCAATTCCCGGCCGTTAGGCGTTTTAGAAGCGTCCACAAACCAGCGAGATATTTCCCGTCTCGGTTTGTGAACGAGAGTTTTTGCAGTCTCTCTATTGGAGATGTTTACATTGTATCCTCCACTGTAGTTGAAAGCGGGCGAAATCTTGTCCGCTCTCATGGACAGTGGTACTGTCTGCTCTATGTAGGTGAAGATGCTGGTATGATCTCCCGTTCTACCGAAGAAACCCAATACATTTTGCTCTGTAGGCTCCTAGGACAGCCTCCGACCACAGAACAAGCTGCAGCGAAGGAAGCCCAAGGATCGCCTCCATCGCCGCAGTCGCCGTCGAGGACATGGCGCCAGTGATGCCTAAGCAGACAATCCTCTGAACTTTATTGAGTGCGTTGGCCGCATAACCCAAACTGGCTTTTAGCCAGTTAGGCCACCAAACCAACGATGCATATCAGTTATAGAAGATCTATAACTTTCGTGTACAGCCAGTGTGCCATCATAGGTTTCAGCCCCCACGTTTTGCCAAACATTCCTCTACAGGCCCAATAGGCCCTCGTGGCGTTGTTTGTTACCTGTTCCAGGTGTGGTTTGTACGTCAATTTGGCGTACAAAGTCACCCCCAGGTATTTGACCTCAGAAGATACGAGTATCGTTGAGCCGAAAATGGTCGGACACTGAAGTCTGGAAAGCTTTCTACTTCGAGTGATTAATAGTTAAATACATTACTGATGCACACTTTTTCTTTTGTTGATCTCAAGATCAGATGGCATTACTACATATTGTTCAACGCATTTTTAAAACTAACGCTTCTGACTGGCTATAAAACGACGACTAAAAGCAACTGTATATGCTTTGTATTAAAGTTTAATGGTAGGTACATGGTCGTTACAATATTATTCATCCATTTCGTCATTAATTCATACCTTCGTTATTGCAAAAAAACCGTCGCTTGTATATACTTACACAGTAATCATGATACATACAATTCGAAGTAAAACTAATTTTTAAAGTACACTTATTTTTGTGGTATTGTTAGACAATTTACATAATTTGACATGGGATTACCAACTTGCTTCGTAAATCAAATTCTATTTTCGTGAAATCATTGTATCTATAAATATTTACAGTTATTCTCGTGCACATCTTGGCAATTATTATCACTATATATACAGTATGTATTAGAATCATTTCTGTGGTTATTGTTTCTTTCATGAAGCAGGCTTCTTATTTCAAGACTTCCTCAATCTCAGTGCAAGCATCAAATTCTTTATACTTCAGGGTGAATTTGAAAATTTGTTTTAAAACTTTCTTCTTCTGGCGTTTAAAGATAATCCATCTGGAAAATCTTCTACAACAGTACTCATTGGTTTTGCATTTAAATTTTTCTTAGGAATAATATAAGAAAGTTCATCAATTGGCAAGAAACATTGAGGCTATATTTGTTTTGGAAGTTTCAATCTGAGATGACACTAGTGGATTAGCACTAAACCAGATTTTTTTATAGTATTATGATCCTCTTAGCTTCATAGAAGAAGAATTTAATACACATTCACTCTATAGACGACCTCTTAAAGATGCAAGTCTTGTGTCAATGTGAACTTGTAAGAGTACAAAGTCTTCTGGATAAAATAGCTACTCACACAACTCAACCTCTTCACTACCCGTCATTTGTTTTTCATCGAAGAATTCTTGGTTTACTTTAGTTACCTTTAGTAATTTGTAGTAAATACGTACACTTATTATTAAACATTATGCAAGTTCTAGGAAAGACTTCGTCAGACTTTTCATGTGTAATGAATAAATTAAGAATATCTTGGTTTGTATGTAATCATTAATTACGATGTTGTTCAGTTTGGTAGATATTACTAAATGTTTAAGGTTAAGTCGTAAAAGTCAACAAACTCACAGTTTTCTAATATCCAAACATGTAAAAATGTATAAGATATTCTATTTAACAACACAAACATTATAAAGTACCAGACTACTGAAATTATATGTGCAACTTTATAGTAGAATTTTTAAGTTAAAATAAAATTTAAGGTCTAATTTGTAATACTGGTTTAGTGTGTTGGTTTATTTCACTGAAAAATCTTAATACGGTAAGTGTTTAAGCCCATTTTATAATTTATTTCTTACAATTTATTCGATGTGTAAGTGTTTATGCACCCGCCAATGACTGTTGGCGCAAATTTGCCAAGTCTACTCCTCACCCTAATCCCTACTGTCTGAGTCGTTACGCTAAGAAAAGTGTATTGTTCAAAAGTGACCGCAATGTGCATGTTGTAAGTGTAAAAAAGAAAGTGCTAAGACTACAATTAGGTACTCTTGTAACAAACACAAAAATTTGTTGATATCACTTTTGTATAACAAATTGTATTAGGTACGATAATTATTGTTTCGGCTACGATACTTTTTTCTCAATATATTCTGCATTATTGCGAAATTAATCAAAACATTGTCACATCAAACAAATTACATATCTATCTATGTTTATCGTCGTGGAATCATAAACAACTTCTAGTAACTTAACGCATTATTTTTTTCAAAATTTAATATCGTTGAAAATCAAATAAATGGGTATCTAGTAAAAAATTGTTATTCTTGTCTATTCATAAGTACATAGCTTTTTAGCCTCCCGACAGTAATAAAACACTTCGCCTCTGTAGATGTAATTTCAATGTAATTGTTAATTTTAGTACCTGGCGTAATAAATTAATTTATGTCTTAAATGTAAACATCATCTTCTAATAAAATTCACGAAAATATTTCCTTACTTGAAACACATTTTTTTTCGAATATTTATTCAAGACAAAATCATAAATTGACGAAGAATCAATTATCACATTCATCATTTGTCAAAAAAATTGTCTAAATTGAAAGAATATAAATTTCTGTTAGAGAGAAGACAAGTATACATGTACAGAATGTCCCATTTCAATGTGGATCTTAGATATCTCCCATATTTGTGAAAATATAGAAAAAAGTTATAAAGAAAAGTTATCCCAATTTATGTTTTGCATGCCCTAAAAATATTTTTAACTATACAGAGTGTCTAGAAAGTAGGTAAACATATACTTGCTCCGTTATTTTAAATGGGGCACCCTATATATTTCGACATTTTTGAATAGTACGCTAAAGAATATTCCAACTTTATACAAACTACATTAGCCCTATTCCTAATAGTTATGGAGATATTTTACGTTTCCGTAAAAACTATCCCGGTTTGGTGTTTTTCGTATGCCACGATAGCTTGATCCTGAAAATAGGTATCGAAATGAAATCAGAAATATGTAAACTATACAGTCCGGTATAGACAATGACATCAATAGAAGATAATATACCTACTTCCGGTTCTCAGAAATGATTTGACGCATTTCCGAAACTTCGTCTCTAGATAACTTAATTTTTTTAAATGGCAGCCTATATATTTTGTTAGATCTATAAATTCCTCATTCTAATACCTTTCCATTAATGTATAATAAGTACTATATTTTCTTTTAAACTTTTCAAGATATTTCATAGTTTTTACGCAACCTACAAAAATGTGCAAATGTACAAATGTCTCCAATTTCGAGGTAACCTTGAGAATATTTCAAAAACAAAAGAGTATGCATACATAATGTTCATCAATCATTAAAACAAAAGAAAATATATATGTATGTATGTGTTGGGGTGTGATATTGCACTGCGATCTGAAAGGTCTATTGTGTCCCCCCTTTCTTGCTGTGTGGTAGATGGTTCCTCAACTTTATAGCTGCCTTGCTAGGCCTATCTACTTTAGAAAATTTAGAATGTGGAATGGCTTGACTTTACGCCTTTTTCTCTGATAGAAATATTAATTCTTCTTTGAAAATTGATTTCAACTCTCCTCGACATTTCAGGACTTATTGATGTAAAAAAAGCTTATGCAATTCTTTCTCGCATATTTTATTCAATCGTCTGCGGCGTTCACTCTTTCATGTATGCCCATAGGAAGAAGTCATATTTTTTAAGTTCGGTGATCTAGTTGGCCATTCTATTATACATCCCTTCATACCCTCCTTTCGTACTCTCTCTTCCCTAACTTCGTATCTAGATAACTTAATTTTTTATATGACACTGTATATAGATTAGATGGATAACTTCCTCATTTTAATACCTTTCGATTCACGAGTTTGATATTTTTGTATACGGAAAGAGTAATAGGATTATTCTATCTTATAAATGTATCAATAATTGTCTTTGAAATGTCGGTATTGCGACTAATCTGTCGCGTATTAATTTTCTACTACAGAAGCTATTACTTCAAATTCTGTATCTGTATTTCCTCTTCTCCTGCTGAGAGATACAATACAGATAATGTTGCCTTAAACCGGTTTCCAACTCGTTCTATCGCTTCCGGTCTAGGACTTTGCCTACCTGTATAAACGAGAGACAAATAAACAATGTCTTCTGTATTTACCTATAATTAATATACACAAGTATATGTATATGAGGATTTTCCCGATTAATTAAATAAATCATATAAATTAATTTCTCGTTTGAATATCTCATAACGATCCTTTTGTAATTGCGTTTAACAATTATTATTTCTTTCTATAGTTTTTTACACCCATTTTTTTTAAATACATTAAGAATTTTTTGATTTGTGTAAATATTATTTTCGTTATTGTTATCGATTTTAGTTCTTTATGGCAATAATGTAAAGGTATCTAACGGATAATTATTAACCCACAAGCATCAAACGACGACATATGATTTAGACGTTAGACTTTGGCAATAAATCTTTTTGAACGCTTATTTTTCGTGACATACTGGATAAGTATCGATGAGTTATGTGCGCATATGGGACATAAAAGATGTAAAATTGGACGCTGAAGACGCCTAAGTAATCAAATATGGGGAGTGCTATTTGAAAAATTAAGTTATGGTTCTTCAAAATTTTGAAGATTTGACGTGTCATAGTAAAGTAACCACGCAATGTAGACAGTCATTCGCGACGCTAAAATATACTCCAACATGTTGTTTAAGCATGTTGTGAATTCTAAATTGATATCCGAAAAATTGAGTGTTCTCTGGTTTTTTTAATAAATGTCCGCCATACTCGGAATAACTCGAATAACTACAAAACGCCCGAATCAAATTGAAAAAACTAAAGGTATTTATAAAGCTTAAAAATAGGTAAATCCAATTGTGTAAAAATATACAGGATGTTCTATTAAAAATAACAAAGTATATGGCGACTTCCGGTATAACCGAAAGCGCTAGAAATCTAATAACATTTTAATTTAAGAGAATATAATCGACTATGTATATAGTTCTTTTCAAATTTATATTTTGGCCAGAACCCCATAAACTTCTAATGAACGCTCTCGCTGAGACACCTGTATATACTTACGTCTATTTTTGGACAAGGTAATTGTCCTGTAAATATGTATAGGAAACTTCCGGTAGCACTTCTTTGTTATTAAAAACATATAATATGGAGAACAAACAAACTTTGAAAATAAAGAAATAAATAATATATTCGTATATATTATAAATATAATTACATTTTAGAATTATATATATTAAAAAAAAACAAAAACATGTCCAAATTTAATAAAAAATTATTTTGGAATATTTGAAGAACAAATATAAGTATGAATAAAACATAACCTATTAAAAATTCAAGGTACAAAATAAAAACAACGGTAAATATGTAGGTACTTGCCCATATTATTATTTAAGGTCATAGATAATATTAGAAAAAAAAAATACAGACCAAATAATTTTTGAATTCAAACAGGTCTCTAACGCATTCAAAACACATCTCAATCACGTCATTCATCATCGAGTTTTGTATGTTCTTCCCATTTATATTTTTTTCTTACTATTTACAAAGAATATTTCAATATTCACATTGATTTTTCATCCAATATAATAACCGTATAATAAGAATTGAACAATAAAAGTCATATTTTGTTTACCAATTAGAAAAATAAGTGTTGAGTGATGACACATATGTATACTTAAAAGAGAAGCAATTCATTTACAATGCGTAATATTGCATAAATTTGCTTCATCATGAATATATCTATTATTGACATGACAACTCTTCTGATAGATTGTTGATAATTTTTTTACATAGATACCTATACTTAGTCTATAAAAAAAAATTCAAAATAAAAAGTAAATTGGCTAGTATCTATTCCTAAATTATACCGTAAACTCCTGCAATGTAATAAAAGCAATAGGTCGTAAGATTCCTCAAACATAGGTATGATTAAGCCGGTAAACATTTGATTGTTTGATCAGGGAATTCTGTTCCATTATTCTTGTTTCGTTGAACCGTTGCACTTTGGTGATAAAGGCAAGTTAAACGGCACAGAACATGCTTATTTGTACATCTCATTTGGTACCTGTAATTATTCTTGTTTACAGAAGAAAATACGTCACTATCTTTTCACATATCTAGAAATAATTTTAAATAATGTGAAGAATTACAATCTTCTCCATTTGTAAATTACTACAAAATATTACCTGCTGAATTAAAAAAAATGTGTCCTTGTTTAAGCGTTATGATGAAATAATTTGAAATTGATAATTGATTCCTGCCATCATAAAAATGGTTACTTTGTTAAATCATTTAAACTCCTTTCTGATTTTGAAACCTATAAACAAATTATGAAAGATCCTCTAACTAAAACGATTTGGCATATTAGTTATAATTTTTTTAGTATAGTCTGAACTAATTTCTTTTCATTTCGCCTGTAATCTCTCTTTTAGTACTTTAATTGAACTAATACTTGTACAACGTATTTGGCGATCCACTTCGCCCCATAAATTCTCTATGGGGTTCAAATCTGGCGACTTGGGTGGAGTTTCAATAACGCGTGGACAATTATACAGTAACCATCATTGGCGAACAACGTATGCTGTATGTTTGGGATCGTAATCTTCATAAATTTAAACGTGGGTAATATTCGTAATTTCTCTGCGCTTTGTCTTAAATGTTGCCTTAAGATATGTACATACTTTTCTTTATTAAGGTTACCTTCTATAAAGACTAAATCTCCAACCCCAGCTGCCGATATGCACCCCCACACCATTACATGGCCGCCGCCGTGTTTAACTGTAGGTTTTAAATTCCTGTAATTCAGCTCCTCATTTACTTTCCTCCATACCATTCGTCGTCCATCAGATCCGAAGACATTGAATTTGCTTTCATCCGCAAATATAACATCATTCCACCAACTTGGCTCCCTCTTTAAATATTCTTCGGCAAATGCTAGTCTTTTCTTTCTGTTGCGCTCATTAATAAATGGTTTTTTTTCTTGCAACACATCCATTGTAGCCTTGGTTGCGAAGGGTTCGACGAATTGTTTGAGCATGTACTTACTTTCCACATTCTTCAAAAACCTCGGTTGCAAGTTTTATGGGGATCGTTTTTTATTCTTCTTACTATCAAACGTTCTTCTGCTTCTGTTAACCTTTCTGTTTCTTAGATTTAATTCTTCCCTCATGCTTATAACGTCGTATGATATCTCTTATTGTATTTTTGCTTATATTTAATATTTCAGCAATTTGTTTATAATTTAATCGCTCGTTATAATGATGTATTGCTAATTTTCTCAGTTCTACTGTTGTGTTTTTTCCTTTGCGTGGCATTATTCTTTAAATTTCAATAAACTGTATAACTTAATGCTCAATGTCTTAATACAAGTAATCCACTGCAAATACTGATTGTTATACACCCCAACACAATATAAAACTGCGTATAATGTTGTTCTTTATCAAAAAACCGAATATTAAAGTCACGCCTTTTTCGGGGATTTACGCGGTTTTTTAGATCATTTATTCATTTTGACTAAAACAACGTTACATTTCTTTATTAGGCAGTGAAAGAATTTTTTTTATAAATATAGGAACTGCATGGGGCAATACAGAAACCGAATATTAAAGTTACTCACTGTATATATATTTCTGCTTTATTTCATCAAATTTTCGAAAAACCATACTTCTTAATTTTTGGGCAGATGAACATACTGTCAACGTAACTGATTTCAATGAAACGATCATAATTAAGATACAATAGTAGAAATAGTGAGGAATACTAATAACTATTTTTTATTAGTCAATGACCAATAACACAAGTTTGACCTTTAGAATCTTTCTGATCTTTCCGCAATGTTTATTTTCTTCGATAAGAGCTTATAGAGAACAACCACTTAGAATTATCCGTTTCTACTTCTTTACTAATATTATTAATAGTTACTATTGTACCACGAAAGGAGATAGCGACAATTTTTCACTGGAAAGAATAGGAATAAGAGCATTACAGAAAAAGAACTTCTTAAACGACGTTTTAAGAGCAAGATGGACTTGTCAGAAAAATCTGACGGTTCAACGATAAGGCGTTTGGGCAGTATCTGAGCCATTCTACCAGCATATGGTGTGTTTGAACGTCAACAAATCGATTTTAACATTAATGTTGTCATTTCAAAAATTCAATAAAATAGCCCATAGCAAAAAAAATATAAAAAAACTTCTGGATTATTTTTGCATACAATAGGTTTGTTTGGTATCCTCTGCTAAATTGCATTTGTTATCATTTAATGCAATAAGAATTTATGGTTTGATATACAAATGTAGTGTAAAATGTGCAGCATGAAGCATACGTAGAATAGAAACATACAAATTTAGAATAAGTTGATAATGAATTAAAACAGTAGGTTATGGGTCATTAAGAGATGTGAAAGAAAAATTAAACGTAAGAAAGTGAATCTATATCAATTTATTGAAATAGTAAAGAATGAAAGTAGTGATAGTATGAAGGTAGGAGTAAATGTCAATTAAATAATAATACAATACAATAAACTACACAAAACAGAAATATTTGTACTAAACAATCTTAATTAAATCTACAAGCCATCACAATTGACAACACAGTTGACAATACTTAGAAAATTGCACAAATATGGTTAATTGTTAAAGTGAATATTGATAAACAGCACAACAGAGACTATTTAATTATTTATATATTCCATTTTCCTGTTAACTTAATAAATAATGTCTCTTTTATTACGTATTATGCAAATACAGATCAATATAAATGTAAAAAACTTCTAAATTTAATATATAAAAACGAAGTACTTAGTATTTCTTATTAAAAGACTAGTCATAATGAGAAATTCATATTTCTGTAAAAATAACTCCGGCAGTTATATTTCCGGTACCAGTTTTAAAAAAATCATGAAAAAACATCGTTTATATCTTCCTAACAACAACGAAATAAAAAAAAACAAAAATTATGTGTCTATAAAATTATAAAAATCTTACCTTTAATAGTATTATTTTCTTGTCTTTCATTTACTAAATCCTTACTATTATTAAAAAAGCTAAAAGCTAGTCCGCAATTTAAAAAAGCGCACAACAAACCTAACGTAAAAAACAAACGATTCTTGTTGGACCGCATCTTGCATTTAACTCGATTAAAGAGTCCGCACTGATAATGAATTTTGAAATTGTACTACCGATCCAATCGATTACCTTGATTAGCTACTACTACCACTTTTGTTGCTACACTAATTCATGTTGTCAGACATGCTACAATATATTCATATACGTACAGAATTTGTAAACATTACACCTAAGCATTTTCCTTCGTATAGATGTATACCTAGGAATATACTACGACCATATCATTTATTCAATGACAGGAAACGTGCAGAATTTCAATAATTCTCTTTGTTGGTGTTAATGGGTGGTCTTTTATGGGAATGTATGTCGATTTATTAACAAAATTTGTTTAAAATTAGTAATTACTTACTACTAATTTTTAAAAAGTCTACGAAATTAATAGAAACATAGTTAAAAGATTAGAAAATAAGCAACATAATGAGGATGATACGGGAACTTGTTAGGTACCTAACAACGAATTCGGTAGATGAAAATACAAAATTGTGTTCCCGTAAAAAAAACTGCAAAACTGCTATTATAGTAAAGTGTGATGTTAATGAAAATATAAACAATCAAAAAATAAAGAACCTTCTATGATCTTTAATATTTGTGTGGTGTAGTATTAGCCTCTATATTATTTCAAAGAAAATTTGAAGAATTAAATAATTTCGAACTATTGTGCTTTGTTGCTGTATAGTGATCTACACAACAATTATCTTCATCAACAAGATATGAATGCACTTCAAATTTATTTGAAAATCGGAATCGCATCTTAATTGTGATTTCAACTTGTAATAATGCAAACATTTAAAACAAAAGAATTCATAAACAAATCATATGTATGTACCTAATAGTCAGAAAAAATATACGAAAACGAAAGAAATTAAACTAATTCACTTAGCACACTACTCCCTCTCTTATTCGTCTGTTGGGGCAATGACATTTCTTTATTTTCACCAACTTCATTCAATAATTCAAAATTTATGGATTCAGTTTTGTCTTCGTTCCTTATTTCTGGATGACAATAATAATTTTACTCTATGATAACTGAAATAGAATTGGGTAAAACATTAAGTCAAACAGACATTAGCAATCTTGCATCATCTAAACAAGAAAATAACTCCAATTAAAATTAAGAAATTGATCTTAAAATCGGCCGAGGTACTTAGGCAATTTGTTTGAAAGTCTAATGATGATAATAATAATGAGAAAAAATCGTATACGCCAAGAGCAGCAATTAATTCGTGAAGTTACCTTATTGCAGGCCAGTTTTAGACTTTTAATATTATTTCTCGCAAATAACAAAGAAATATAAAGCTTCTGTTAATCATAATGTATCTTGTGAGATAAACATTATAAATTTTATTAACGAGGTAACACCAAAACACACGTCTAAATGGCAATTTATATTTTATAAATTGGAAGGCGTTATTTTTGGGTTATCGGTCTGTTGCGAAGGAATAAAACTCAATTGTTCATTTTCTCAATATTTCGCTATAATTTATAGCTTCATCAGGAGCTGCTACAAGTTTTTTTGATCACAATTAGTTACAAATCTAATTTAGTTGTCAATTAATGTAATTTATATTTTATTATTTATTAAACCATATTATATAAACCCTTAAATGAGATAAGATTTAAATTTTGTATATATTTTCAATATTAATTAAGAAATGATTTTCACAACTAAACATCTGTATATGTAAGTATATCTCTTCAACAGGACAGGTGAAGCTATATCACGAATCTGCACGAATGCATCCCAAGCAGTCCGTTCTAAATCGCTCAAGAGTACGTCAAATTCTCGAACCTGTTGTAACAGATTAATCTGGGGTCCTATAAAAATCCCTCTTTAAGTTTTGCCTCAGATATATTAGGAAATGTTCGTTTAAGGTATCGAAATCCTGCTCCCTCTTTGTCCAATGCTTTGACGAAATTCTTCATCAGACCTAATTTTATGTCTAATGTCAGTAAAAGTATTTTATGGGGCTCCACCAACGAATTATGGACTACGTTCTTTTCTCCGGGAGTATATTGTATTCTGGTTGGCCGTTGCTTAACAGTATAGTGCAAATTTCGCTCGACTATCCCATTCACAAAGGAAATAGTAATACTTTGTGAATCCAAGTTGTAGACCAAGTAGAATTGCAACTACTTTGAGATCAGCATCCACAGAACTTGATACTGGCAAAGCTTCCGAATGAGGAACTGGACGAGTGGCAGAAGGTAAATTAGGATAGGTAATCTTATCCTTATTTTTACTGGAAAACCCAGAGGTACAGCAAAAGTAGCAGTCTGTCGAATGATCCTTTTGTTCTCGCCAAATCATTGGCCTACCAAATGGCATAGCTATTTTATTCAGCTCCTCAAAGTAACAAACAGCACATCGTGCACAGACATTGTGAAGGGTCCACAATTTGTCTTGATTTGTAATTTTTAATTTAAAATAAAGGTTATACGATTGTTTTCTAATAACGGTGTGATATTTCGTCTATGCTGTTGAACGGTGAATTCTCCACATATGTACATAACAAAAACTGTTAGGAAATTGCGAATTCAAAAAACCTTTAACTAATGTTACTAGCATACATTGAGTCAATTTGAGTCTAATACCATGTCTGTAGGATCTTATATATACTCACATATGCACAGATCTATTAATTCCTTGATTTGACTATGACGTACAAATGAAGCCAAAACATGTTAAATCCTGTTCAGACATGCCCATTAGCATGATAATAACTTGATAGTTTCTTTTAACTTACTCATAAAAAAATATCTTTAAATATCTCTCATTTAATTCATATATATGTATTAAAAAAACATTTCTCAGAAACCTGACGTGATAGCCTATTTTTGAAAATATTTTCAGAATTACAATGAAAAAGTCCATAATACATACATGTATCAGACTGTAAGAAAAAAAACCCTGTCGACCAGTGTAATTAATAATATTCAGTAAAAGCTTGTGTGGTATTAGAACCATATAAATGTGTGAGAAATACGTTTCTATAATGAAGATTAGAAGATTATGAGTGAATTTTCGCAATAACAAGTTGGAAATACTGTCTCTGACGCCAGCAATTAAACAACATCAACGTGGTTAATTACGACCACACCCCCTCGAAATCTGCTGAACTAATACAAGATGCTTATTCTGTTTGTAGAGAAGTATCATCTGAGTGTAATAAGTATTTATATACCCATCCGATAGTCATATTTATTATCCCCGTTACTCAAATCACAGTAGATTCAAATACAGGATTTAATGCCGTAGAAGAAATTCTTGAAACGTTTACAGAAGTATGAACTGTTTATTTTTTTTTCTTGCTCTTTCAAAGTACCTACGTTAATAACTTATTGCAATAAAACAAGACCTTCAGTTTATTATCATATTAATATATTTTAGCTTTTGATAATTTTCGCTCTTCCCTTCTTATTTCTATGACATCCGCAAGACAACCCACTAAACATAAAACCTTACAAAAACAACGTTCTCAAATTGTAACATCAACCCCCAACAAAATAATCTTCGAGCAAAAACACTGCAACAAATTACTGAAACAAAACAATCCGTAAAGTATGCTATCAAGAAACTCGTTAAGGAGAATCTGGAGCTACTAGAAAAACAAAAAGCAATATCCGAACAAAGAAAATGAAGGAAAATGATGTGCAAGAAATATAATGGATTGAATAGTAATAACGAAAATATTCGTCATTAATACCAAGATAAAGATATAGACGCCAACGATCTCTCCTTGATATGCGCAGAATTTGAAAAAAAAATCGGAAAGTGTGGATAAGATAAGGTGCATGTCATTCAGAATTCACTTTTATTCGATAAATACTAATATACGAGTAACCTAGTGTGTCTTTGATTTCTACCCCAATTTTGAAGTGGATTTATTAATAAGCAAAATATTTATAGAACAAAATGCTTAAGGCACCAAAATATTGCTGAAATAATATGTAATTTTTTTAATTACATGGTTTTGAATGTGATGTGTTAAAAATGCGAGGACACATTATATTGTATTTCAAGTGCATCCCTTCTTTACCGCATCAGTTCATATTTTATTATGCTTATTATATGATTTAAAATCACTTAGCATTGTATTTTATAATATATTAATTTACGTAATATCTACGTCTTTTAATCGAAGTAAGAGTGGAATTGAATCCTTAGAATCATACAATATATGCGAAATACATGATGACCTTAAGATAAAAAAATGATGTTCTGCATTTACAATAGACTTCGATTTATTTATTTATTTTGCACTATTCAATTAACTTTAGGAAAACATCACTCTATGCATGAAAATTTAATTTATTTGACAAGCTCCTTAACAATGGTAAATTTGTCTGGAATAAATTACGATAAGAATGAATTTTTGACAGTACTACCTATATGTATTTCTTGTTCAATTCTATCCCATTGAACAATTTTCAAATTCGCGGGCTTGTTAAGGTGATCCATAAAAAAAGTAACTAAATACTATGTTATTTCAGTGCGATTCGCAGTGAAAAAAGTGTGGATTGTTACTTTTTTTATAGATCGCCTTAAAAAGGCCGCAAAACTTAAATATTGTTCAGTGGAATAATATTAGCGTACACTAAAGACTTAGGTACTTGGAGACATACTTATTTAGATATAATCGTTAATTAGAACAACGTAACAATAGCAAAAATCCAGGACTAGAATCTACCCGACTCATTTACTATTGACTCAGACTGTGCTCAGACTACATACTATAATAACGACTTTTCTTTTCATGCATAAAACGCTTAATTCTGCATCTTACAATAACATTAAACTGTGACTGTTTCATATACTTTCTGTTTTACTCTCGTGATAAGATAAAAGTATAACATGGAGATTCTCCCGCATCTAATACTTCCTCTGAATGTTAGATGACACCACACGAAATAAAGGGAGGATTTAAAATAAACATTTTTTCGCGATTTGGAGGAATACAAAAAATAAGTTTAATTTTGTTTTGGTTTTTACATTTTTCTATCAAAAAATTAATAATTTTAATAAATATACAATTTTAGTACTTTTTATTTTTACACAGACCCATCATCTGTCAAACCGTCTTTCTAATCCAATCGTTTCTGACGTTTTCAAATTTTGGTTATGTATGCATAGCACTTGGCACGTGTTTTATTTATTTTGAAGTAATTCTTAATCTCACTAACAGGTTAGAATTCATCGTAAAAAATGGAATACATGGTTGAAGAAGAGAAGCCTCAACAGCTTAAAAATAAGATGTAAGTATATAACTAAAACATGGGAAACCTAGTAAAGCAATTTGTCTTTCTCAGCTTATGCTGTGAATGCGGTACAGCCATCGACCCTAATCCAGCAAATATGTGTGCAGCATGTTTACGATCTCATGTTGATATCACACAAGATATACCCAAACAAGCAACTTTATACTTTTGCCGTGGTTGTGAACGATATCTACAACCTCCAGGAGAATGGATCCATTGCACTCTAGAATCAAGGAGTTGCTATCACTATGCTTGAAGAAATTGAAAAGTTTGAATAGGGTCAAATTGATAGATGCAGCTTTTGTATGGACCGAACCGCATTCGAAACGAATCAAAGTTAAATTGACTGTACATGGCGAGGTTATGGGTGGAGCAATTCTGGAGCAAGTATTTATTGTGGATTACACGGTCAATCATCAAATGTGTGATACATGTCATCGTTCAGAAGCTCAGGATTATTGGCGTGCATCTGTTCAAGTAAGGCAGAAATCGGAAAACAAGAAAACTTTTTATTATCTTGAACAACTTATCTTGAAGCACAAAGCCCATGAAAATACATTGGGAATTAAACCAGCACATGGTAATCAGAATTACAGAAAAATTTAATTTTGCACATGGAATAATTGCTTTTTTCGTGTTTTGACAGAGGGTATTGACTTTTTTTTCGCAACTGAAGGTCATGCTAAAAAATGGTCGACTTTCTCACAGCTGTACTTCCATGCCGTTATCAACATTCCAAGAAGTTAATATCTCATGATATTAATAGTAATATATACAATTATAAATTTACATACTCTGTTGAAATCGTTCCACTTTCCAAGGATAGTGTAGTATGTTTACCAAAAAATTAGCTCAGCAACTTGGAGGAATTTCTCCATTATGTCTTGTATTTCGTGTTACTAGTACAATATATTTGATTGACCCATGTACAGCCCAAAGTAAATTGCTATCATTTTCATCTACCACAGTGATTTTTCAAGTAAAATAATTTTCAGTGGCAGAATTGAGTAGTACAAATTTCTGGCGATATCCTTTCAACAGCATTTGCAATCCAAAGCAGTTAGTAGAATACATCGTCATGGATATTGAGTGTATAATGTACAAGGATAAGAAATCATTTCCTGGTCAAGGTTCAATATCCACTCGTCATGTTACAGCAGATATTTGGCTAGTAAAGGCATCTGAACTTGGTGTAAACGACAACACAATTCATACTAGAACACACTTAGGACACCTACTAAAGCCAGGTGATTTGGTCTTAGGGTAAGTCAAATTCAGAAATGGAAACAAGATAAGGAATATGTGTACATATATTAATGTAAATTTTACATCTGTTTAGTTATAATTTAGAAGATAGCAACGTAAACGATATTAATTTCGATAAGTTGATAGAAATAATGTTCCTGACATTATACTGGTTAAGAAACATTATGATCGGTCATCTAGGAAAAAAAACAGAGAATTTGGAAATTAAAACATATGACTACAGAACAGGAAACACCTTTCAACACTGATACTAAGTATGTTGTCTCTCTTAAATGTATCTTTGTGGAATAAATATATTACATTGGTATTTTAGGGATTACAATGAGTTCTTGGATGATTTAGAGGAAGATCCAACTTTGAGACAAAATGTGAACATTTTCAAGGACATGTCTAAGCAAATGCCTGTTGATGCTTACGATACAATCGATCCCGATGCGCCTCATATTACATTAGATGAAATGTTAGATGATTTAGTTATTGATGACGTTGAAATGGCTGAATAAAATCAGTGGTTTTGAGTATTTTTTTTTTTTAATTATTTACCTTTAATCCTACTGATATTATTCTCAAGATTAGTCTTGGTTACTATCAACTTTAGATAAAAACCAATACCCTATTAATTAAATGAAATTGTCTAGATAATAAAATATGCAAGAGAAAAATATAGTAAGGGCACGTTGCAAGATGGAAATATCTTGTAATATTCACGGCTTTCGTCTTGTTTTAAGACTACCGCGCCGTACTGTAAGTGGAGAATAAAATCCGTCCCAAGCAGCACCGATTCGTCATACTGAAGTTAATTTTAGTACTCATTGGTCGTATAGCCGGCAAATGACTAGCTGGTGACGTGATAAATTTTTCGACAGCTTTTTGACGTCCCCTTTTCGAAATGTTAATTTAACGTATATACATATATGGTTTATATATAAATTATTTTATTTTCATAATATCTCATTTTTAATACATACTTCACATTTTATAATTAATACGTATCGCACATCTATACATAATAGATATACAGGGTGACTGGTAATGAAACGGCCATACTTGATCTTCACTAACACGCTGTAAAGTATGACCGTTTCATTACCAGTCACCCTGTATACATGTAGTGGCGGATGGTGGGTAATACTCTTCACATACGACAATATTTTTTTAATTCTTCATTCAAGTTTTTTAAATATTACGAAAATGACAGTAGCTAAGTAGATCAAATATTGACGTCGCATGTATGTACACGTCAAATGGTGGTCAAATGTTAATGTTATTTGTACGTCATACGAGGGAGCGTTTTTATATTCGCGGAATGGGGGATAAGGGGAAATAAAAAACCAAATTATTTTTCTTTTCAATATATTCACCTGCAAGACGGATACATTTTTTACATCTTTCAATTA
>CM043020.1:74612010-74668994 GCA_023690525.1 Holotrichia oblita | reverse complement strand
GTTTATGCTTTCAGTTCAAATTTATCAAGGAAAGTAACTTTGCGATAATTGCATGTAAAGTTATCGCTACATACCGTATTCATTTGTAACATATGTGTATGTATGTGTTTTATGAATAATAACTTACTTCTCATTGCCCATGATTCCCTTCTGAACACACCGTTCATGAACTGCGTAGCGTCCACTTGACATTGACTCGGTGGCAACTCGTTGATAGCCTCGGCAAGAAGAGTCAATTCCGGAGGAAAGAATGTGTCTACCTTGATAACACTCAATCTGTGTGTTCTGAATCTAAAGAAGAAAATGGAATCATTAATGATAATCGCACATTTTTTTAGCACTAATTGTTTCAACAATGTACTATCGTTTTCAAATTAAATGAACATTTTTCAGCGGGGAATGCCTATTTACATAAGTAAAAGTGCAGAGTTTGCTGGCGACCCTCCGCTAGAGGAGCCTCGTATTTTAACGTAAAGTAATTAGAAATACTTCTGATTTCGGAATTTCCGATTTGTATCGGACATTCCTCAACACCGAGTTTATAAAGAAAATTCTGGCAAAAAATGCCGTTTTAAAATTTTGATGTTTCGCGATCAATTTACACAAATATGGACTTATATCCTTGAATTATTAATACAGGATATTCGCTGAAATAACCAACAAACTTACATAATCTATTTTAGAAGTACTGCTTCATATACACTTTAGATTGATTGATGATCAAAAACTACGGTGAATAATTTTATTATAAGTAAAATAACAGGTTTACATGAAAATGGAATTAATCTCCTTGCTTGGATAAAAATGCACTCGTCCCAACGTTGAATCCATGACTGGAAACATTTCTGAAACGCTTCTTTCGGAAGGGCTTTCGGCTGCTCTTTCGTGGCTATCTCAATGTCGGGAATGGTATCGAAACGGTTTCCTTTTAGCACAGTTTTAATTTTTGGGCAGAGCCAGATATCGCATGGTGCCAAATTTGGTGAGTAAGGCGGATGTGGACACAGGAAGATTTTTCTTTGCCAAAAACTCACGAACTAGAAGCGACGAGTGACACGGCGCATTATCGTGGTGCAGAAGGAAGCCATTGGTCCATTTTTTCTGGTCTCCTTCTTCAGCAAGCTCTCGAATAGTGATTCTTTTGTTTGCACGAACAATTTGTGCCACATTTTGCACGTTTTCGTGTGTTTTTGAGGTCGATGGATCGTTGCTCATCTTCAACCGACTCATGTCCGTTTTTAAATCGCTCATACCATTTGTAAACAGTCTTCAGAGTCACCACATTATCTCCATACACCTACTTTAACATTTCATAAGCCTCTTTGGCAGGTTTTGCAACTTAAAGCAAAATTAAAGTTAACGTGTTGTTCGAAATCCATGATACGCGACAAGACGATAAACACGATCTCACTCTATCGACTCTAGATACTGACTAACAAGTTAGATCGTGTTCAAACTCGACACTGTCTGTCACAACGGATCAGGCTATCGCACATTTGACATGGAATGAATAAAACATCAGTAGTTTCGACTCTAAAAATTCATTCACCGTAGTTTTTGATCATACCTCGTATATCGAGAAAAGTAAAAATGTGTATGAATTAATTCAAATTAACGTATAGTACATAGATACAAGTGCCCTAGATAAAATAATATTTGGTGCTAAGTAACGTGACATTCGCTGATAAGTAATAACTGTCAAAATAATCAGTAGTCAGCCATAGATAATATAATACTAACGTACTATAGATACGGCAGAAGGTCCCGTGTACTGTCGTCAAAGTTTTGGTACTCACACATTTCACCAGGTGTCGCCGGCATTGCTTTTTGAAATTTGAAATATGATAAGCGCGAAATTAAGTGTCATTATGACATTATATTGTCATTCTAATTTTGTATGTTGTGTCGCAAGCGTCTTTAAAAACAGTATTAGTAGAATATGGTAATTTTTGTGATATTCTTGGAGAAGATATAATATAAGTTGAAGGATTATGTACTCTACAAAAACTTTTTGAATAAAAAAGAGATAACAACAAGAACAAAAATGACGGTGTATCAAACAGTATACTTACAAGTCTTAACCTATGGAGCAGAAAATTGGATACTTGATGAAAGACAAACAAAACGACTACAATCCAGTGAAATGAAGTATCTGAGGAAAACATTAGGCGCTAGAAGAACAGACAAAAAAAGAAACGATGACATTAGACAGATGCTGATAACAAAATCATTAAGAACTAAAGTAGAAGAAAAGAAACTGAAATGGCGGGGACACTTGATCAGAATGAATGAAACTAGACAGGTGAAGCGCATATGGGAGGTAAGGAAAATCGGGAAAAATCGGAGAGGACGACCCAGAAAAACGTGGAACAGCAATATGGATGAACTTCTGAAAAAAAGAGGAAAAACATGTATGATGGATTATGTTGGACGTGGTTTAGTTTAAACCTTAAATAGTAGTGTTAAATACCGCCTAAGGATGAAACCATGTTGAAACTATCGTTTCTGTTAAATTGACAAGAGCTGACATACTAGTTTTGACATAAAGCAGTGACACTTTTTTTCATATCGCATTATCCCATACAAATTGAAGCAGTACAAGAAATGTTTAATGTCTTCAAGGGGATAACACCAGATACAATATACTTCGCCAAGGAGAGTGCAGTATACAACATCCAATTAATAGGTAAATACAAGATGTGTTATTAAATTCTGTTATGGTTTAGACCTACATTCTAATAGTACCTCTTAGTGGCTTTCCGAGATTGTTAAAACTTGAATATCATTTGAGATCATTTTTATAAATTACCTAACCTTCGGTTTCGATATTACAGGTATACGTGACATATATCATCCAAATTGAAACTTCACGAGAAGCGTTAAGGAATGAAATTTTATTTCGTCGTGTTCCACGAAGATCACATTTTTGTAAAAATATTTTTAATGAAAATATAGGACAATATTCAGAAACTATATAAAAGCGCTTTGTTTTTTAGTTTAAAAGTTAGAAATTCAATTTTCAATAATAAACAAGCTTTTCGTGCCCCAGTATGGTCTGTTTTAAATTTAACACATTTCACTAGATGGCGCAGAAACACGCCAACAAAATTTTATTAGAAGTGTCCAATCTATAGAGAATGAAATGTATATATTATCTATGGTAGTCAGCAAAGAAATCTAGAACATACACTTGTTTGCAAAATAAGTGGGACAACTCTGATAACTCATTACTTATATTGATAGTTGTAAGCAAAATTAAATCAATCAATGGCTCCATTCGATAACAGTCAACGGTTCGAAGCCGCTACGTAGCACTATGTTATGATTAGTAAAAATTTAAATTTTTACCATTTTTTTTTAACACTCGGCAGTAATATTGTAATCGTACCCGCTCATCCATTTCGAGTTAGACGCTGAGCAACTGGAATACGAAATACGATTTTGTCTAGCTCTTTAAAGACTCGTCGAACAGACCAATCGCTCACACCAACTTTCAGCCATGTTCGTCGTATGCTACACTTAGGGACTCTAACACTTATAGGAGAAGTCGTCCATGATTCTGCTTTGTGTTAACAATACTCGAGGGCCAAATTGTCTTGTTCCGTTAGTACAAGACTAATTCCGTATGATGGAACTTCTCGTCAATAGCTAGAATTGTTTTATTACTTGAAGCCTTCTTGTTAAATTGGTCTTCGAAATGTTCTCAAACATGTCATGGGCTCGATAAAGATTTTCTCATCTGTTATGAGAACCATAGAAAAACCATACAATAACAGTAAACTAAAGACCCCAGAATAATTAAACTAAACAAACTCTTAACAAAATAAACTAGCAGATATTAACAGGCAATAGAGTATATGTAGTCCAAAGGGGAGCAACATGTTTAGAAAGAAATAAGGAACATTTCCAGCATCTATTATAATATTAATCTTATAGATTTTTTTTGGACTGCACGGGCGAAACGACCGTAAGGCAAGCTCGGCCGTAAGGAAGGCTTATTGTGCCCCCGTGCTGTTTTACTCCTCTTAGCCAGGTATAACCAGGTAACTTCGCCTCTCCCTGTCCACTGTCGAGCAGTCGGCAAGAAGGTGGATTGGAGTTTCTTCCGCATTCCCACATTTCCTACACAGAGGAGAGTTTACTATGCCCATGCGATGCAGGTGTTTATTTAGTGCGCAGTGAGCGGTTAAGATTCCTGTGAGTAACCTCAGCCTGATCCTGCTCATAGAAACTGCCTTGCGCAGTTTTTTCTCATACGGACGGATTCCGAGAGTTTTGCAGTGTCTCATGTCGGCAAGTGCATTCCAATGGGAACAATGCTTAGCAGCGAGTTCGGATCTGACAAAGGCTTTGATGCTGCCATAAGAGTTCCCACATGGACCCACGTGTGGTCCCTCACTGGCACCTCTAGCTAATTTGTCAGCCATTTCATTACCTCTGATTCCAGAGTGACCTGGCACCAATCTCAACGTAGTGTTGTGACGTTTCGCCAGTTTAACGAGAGTCCTATGGCAGTGTAGCACTACCTCGGAATCAAACTTGACAGCCTGTAGTGCTCTAAGGGCAACCTGACTGTCAGAGAGAATTTCCACTGCTGCATCAACCTGCGGGCAATTTAATATGCCTTCAGCGCAGGGTTGGATTGCGATTACTTCGGCTTGGAAGACGGACGCAAAGCTCCCTAAAAGATTCACCGTCGGTTGCACCATCTCTAAATTCCAATTCCCGTGCCGTTAGGCGTTTAGAAGCGTCCACAAACCAGCGAGATATTTCCCGTCTCGGTTTGTGAACGAGAGTTTTTGCAGTCTCTCTATTGGAGATGTTTACATTGTATCCCCCACTGTAGCTGAAAGCGGGCGAAATCTTGTCCGCTCTCATGGACAGTGGTACTGTCTGCTCTATGTAGGTGAAGATGCTGGTATGATCGTTCTACCGGAGAAACCCACTACATTTTGCTCTATAAGCTCCTAGGACAGCCTCCGACCACAGAACAAGCTGCAGCGGAGGAAGCCCATGGATCGCCTCCACCGCCGCAGTCGGCGTCGAGGACATGGCTCCAATGATGCCTGAGCAGACAATCCTCTGAACTTTATTGAGTGCGTTTGCCGCATAATCCAAACTGGCTTTTAGCCAGTTAGGCCACCAAACCAACGATGCATATCAGTTATAGAAGATCTATAACTTTCGTGTACAGTCAGTGTGCCATCATAGGTTTCAGCCCCCTCGTTTTGCCAAACATTCCTCTACAGGCCCAATAGGCCCTCGTGGCGTTGTTTGTTACCTGTTCCAGGTGTGGTTTGTACGTCAATTTGGCGTACAAAGTCACCCCCAGGTATTTGACCTCAGAAGATACGAGTATCTTTGAGCCGAAAATGGTCGGACACTGAAGTCTGGAAAGCTTTCTACTTCGAGTGATTAATAGTTAAATACATTACTGATGCACACTTTTTCTTTTGTTGATCTCAAGATCAGATGGCATTACTACATATTGTTCAACGCATTTTTAAAACTAACGCTTCTGACTGGCTATAAAACGACGACTAAAAGCAACTGTATATGCTTTGTATTAAAGTTTAATGGTAGGTACATGGTCGTTACAATATTATTCATCCATTTCGTCATTAATTCATACCTTCGTTATTGCAAAAAAACCGTCGCTTGTATATACTTACACAGTAATCATGATACATACAATTCGAAGTAAAACTAATTTTTAAAGTACACTTATTTTTGTGGTATTGTTAGACAATTTACATAATTTGACATGGGATTACCAACTTGCTTCGTAAATCAAATTCTATTTTCGTGAAATCATTGTATCTATAAATATTTACAGTTATTCTCGTGCACATCTTGGCAATTATTATCACTATATATACAGTATGTATTAGAATCATTTTTGTGGTTATTGTTTCTTTCACGAAGCCAGGCTTCTTATTTCAAGACTTCCACAATCTCAGTGCAAGCATCAAATTGTTTATACTTCAGGGTAAATTTGAATATTTGTTTTAAAACTTGTTTTAAAACAGTGCTCATTGATTTTGCATTTAAATTTTTGTTAGGAATAATGTAAGAAAGTTCATCAATTGCCAAGAAACATTGAGGCTACATTTGTTTTGGAAGTTTCAATCTGAGATGACACTAGTGGATTAGCACTAAACCAGATTTTTTTATAGTATTATGATCCTCTTAGCTTCATAGAAGAAGAATTTAATACACATTCACTCTATAGACGACCTCTTAAAGATGCAAGTCTTGTGTCAATGTGAACTTGTAAGAGTACAAAGTCTTCTGGATAAAATAGCTACTCACACCTAACTCAACCTCTTCACTACCCGTCATTTGTTTTTAATCGAAGAATTCTTGGTTTACTTTAGTTACCTTTAGTAATTTGTAGTAAATACGTACACTTATTATTAAACATTATGCAAGTTCTAGGAAAGACTTCGTCAGACTTTTCATGTGTAATGAATAAATTAAGAATATCTTGGTTTGTATGTAATCATTAATTACGATGTTGTTCAGTTTGGTAGATATTACTAAATGTTTAAGGTTAAGTCGTAAAAGTCAACAAACTCACAGTTTTCCAATATCCAAACATGTAAAAATGTATAAGACATTCTATTTAACAACACAAACCTTTTAAAGTACCAGACTACTGAAATTATGTGCAACTTTATAGTAGAATTTTTAAGTTAAAATAAAATTTAAGGTCTAATTTGTAATACTGGTTTAGTGTGTTGGTTTATTTCACTGAAAAATCTTAATACGGTAAGTGTTTAAGCCCATTTTATAATTTATTTCTTACAATTTATTCGATGTGTAAGTGTTTATGCACCCGCCAATGACTGTTGGCGCAAATTTGCCAAGTCTACTCCTCACCCTAATCCCTACTGTCTGAGTCGTTTATTAGGTACTCTTGTAACAAACACAAAAATTTGTTGATATCACTTTTGTATAACAAATTATTGTATTAGGTACGATAATTATTGTTTCGGCTACGATACTTTTTTCTCAATATATTCTGCATTATTGCGAAATTAATCAAAACATTGTCACATCAAACAAATTACATATTATCTATCTATGTTTATCGTCGTGGAATCATAAACAACTTCTAGTAACTTAACGCATTATTTTTTTCAAAATTTAATATCGTTGAAAATCAAATAAATGGGTATCTAGTAAAAAATTGTTATTCTTGTCTATTCATAAGTACATAGCTTTTTAGCCTCCCGACAGTAATAAAACACTTCGCCTCTGTAGATGTAATTTCAATGTAATTGTTAATTTTAGTACCTGGCGTAATAAATTAATTTATGTCTTAAATGTAAACATCATCTTCTAATAAAATTCACGAAAATATTTCCTTACTTGAAACACATTTTTTTTCGAATATTTATTCAAGACAAAATCATAAATTGACGAAGAATCAATTATCACATTCATCATTTGTCAAAAAAATTGTCTAAATTGAAAGAATATAAATTTCTGTTAGAGAGAAGACAAGTATACATGTACAGAATGTCCCATTTCAATGTGGATCTTAGATATCTCCCATATTTGTGAAAATATAGAAAAAAGTTATAAAGAAAAGTTATCCCAATTTATGTTTTGCATACCCTAAAAATATTTTTAACTATACAGAGTGTCTAGAAAGTAGGTAAACATATACTTGCTCCGTTATTTTAAATGGGGCACCCTATATATTTCGACATTTTTGAATAGTACGCTAAAAAATATTCCCACTTTATACAAACTACATTAGCTCTATTCCTAATAGTTATGGAGATATTTTACGTTTTTGTAAAAACTATCCCGATTCGGTGTTTTTCATATGCCGCGATAGCTTGATCCTGAAAATAGGTATCGAAATGAAATCAGGAATACGTAAACTATATAGTCCTATATATTTTGTTAGATCGATAAGTTCCTCAATCTAATACCTTACCGTTAATGTATAATAAGTATCTACTATGTTTTCTTTTAAACTTTTCAAGATATTTCAAAGTTTTTACGCAAGCTACAAAAATGTGCAAATGTACAAATGTCTCCAATTTCGAGGTAACCTTGAGAATATTTCAAAAACAAAAGAGTATGCATACATAATGTTCATCAATCATTAAAAAAAGAAATTATGTATGTATGTATGTATATATGCGTTGGGGTGTGATATTGCACTCGACCTGAAAGGTCTATTGTGTCCCCCCTTTCTTGCTGTGTGGTTGAGGGTTTCTTGACTTTATAGCTGGCTTGCTAGGCCTATCTACTTTAGAAAATTTAGAATGTGGGGATGGCTTGACTTTACGCCTTTTTCTCTGAGAGAAATATTAATTCTTCTTTGAAAATTGATTTCAACTCTCCTCGACATTTCAGGACTTATTGATGTAAAAAAAGCTTATGCAATTCTTTCTCGCATATTTTATTCAATCGTCTGTGGCGTTCACTCTTTCATGTATGCCCATAGGAAGAAGTCATATTTTTTTAAGTTCGGTGATCTAGTTGGCCATTCTATTATACATCCCTTCATACCCTCCCTTCGTACTCTCTCTTCCCTAACTTCGTATCTAGATAACTTAATTTTTTATATGACACTGTATATAGATTAGATGGATAACTTCCTCATTTTAATACCTTTCGATTCACGAGTTTGATATTTTTGTATACGGAAAGAGTAATAGGATTATTCTATCTTATAAATGTATCAATAATTGTCTTTGAAATGTCGGTATTGCGACTAATCTGTCGCGTATTAATTTTCTACTACAGAAGCTATTACTTCAAATTCTGTATCTGTATTTCCTCTTCTCCTGCTGGCATAATACAATACAGATAATGTTGCCTTAAACCGGTTTCCAACTCGTTCTATCGCTTCCGGTCTAGGACTTTGCCTACCTGTATAAACGAGAGACAAATAAACAATATCTTCTGTATTTACCTATAATTAATATACACAAGTATATGTATATGAGGATTTTCCCGATTAATTAAATAAATCATATAAATTAATTTCTCGTTTGAATATCTCATAACGATCCTTTTGTAATTACGTTTAACAATTATTATTTCTTTCTATAGTTTTTTACACCCATTTTTTTTAAATACATTAAGAATTTTTTGATTTGTGTAAATATTATTTTCGTTATTGTTATCGATTTTAGTTCTTTATGGCAATAATGTAAAGGTATCTAACGGATAATTATTAACCCACAAGCATCAAACGACGACATATGATTTAGACGTTAGACTTTGGCAATAAATCTTTTTGAACGCTTATTTTTCGTGACACACTGGATAAGTATCGATGAGTTATGTGCGCATATGGGACATAAAAGATGTAAAATTGGACGCTGAAGACGCCTAAGTAATCAAATATGGGGAGTGCTATTTGAAAAATTAAGTTATGGTTCTTCAAAATTTTGAAGATTTGACGTGTCATAGTAAAGTAACCACGCAATGTAGACAGTCATTCGCGACGCTAAAATATACTCCAACATGTTGTTTAAGCATGTTGTGAATTCTAAATTGATATCCGAAAAATTGAGTGTTCTCTGGTTTTTTTAATAAATGTCCGCCATACTCGGAATAACTCGAATAACTACAAAACGCCCGAATCAAATTGAAAAAACTAAAGGTATTTATAAAGCTTAAAAATAGGTAAATCCAATTGTGTAAAAATATACAGGATGTTCTATTAAAAATAACAAAGTATATGGCGACTTCCGGTATAACCGAAAGCGCTAGAAATCTAATAACATTTTAATTTAAGAGAATATAATCGACTATGTATATAGTTCTTTTCAAATTTATATTTTGGCCAGAACCCCATAAACTTCTAATGAACGGTCTCGCTGAGACACCTGTATATACTTATGACTATTTTTGGACAAGGTAATTGTCCTGTAAATATGTATAGGAAACTTCCGGTAGCACTTCTTTGTTATTAAAAACATATAATATGGAGAACAAACAAACTTTGAAAATAAAGAAATAAATAATATATTCGTATATATTATAAATATAATTACATTTTAGAATTGTATATAAAAAAGCAAAAACATGTCCAAATTTAATAAAAAATTATTTTGGAATATTTGAAGAACAAATATAGGTATGAATAAAACATATAACTTATTAAAAATTCAAGGTGCAAAATAAAAACAACGGTAAATATGTAGGTACTTGCCCATATTATTATTTAAGGTCATAGATAATATTAGAAAAAAAATACAGACCAAATAAGTTTTGAATTCAAACAGGTCTCTAACGCATTCAAAACACATCTCAATCGCGTCATTCATCATCGAGTTTTGTATATGTTCTTCTCATTTATATTTTTCTTATTATTTACAAAGAATATTTCAATATTCACATTGATCTTTCATCCAATGTAATAACCGTGTAATAAGAATTGAACAATAAAAGTCATATTTTGTTTACCAATTAGAAAAATAAGTGTTGAGTGATGACACATATGTATACTTAAAAGAGAAGCAATTCATTTACAATGCGTAATATTGCATAAATTTGCTTCATCATGAATATATCTATTATTGACATGACAACTCTACTGATAGATTGTTGATAATTTTTTACATAGATACCTATACTTAGTCTATAAAAAAAAATTCAAAATAAAAAGTAAATTGGCTAGTATCTATTCCTAAATTATACCGTAAACTCCTGCAATGTAATAAAAGCAATAGGTCGTAAGATTCCTCAAACATAGGTATGATTAAGCCGGTAAACATTTGATTGTTTGATCAGGGAATTCTGTTCCATTATTCTTGTTTCGTTGAACCGTTGCACTTTGGTGATAAAGGCAAGTTAAACGGCACAGAACATGCTTATTTGTACATCTCATTTGGTACCTGTAATTATTCTTGTTTACAGAAGAAAATACGTCACTATCTTTTCACATATCTAGAAATAATTTTAAATAATGTGAAGAATTACAATCTTCTCCATTTGTAAATTACTACAAAATATTACCTGCTGAATTAAAAAAAAATGTGTCCTTGTTTAAGCGTTATGATGAAATAATTTGAAATTGATAATTGATTCCTGCCATCATAAAAATGGTTACTTTGTTAAATCATTTAAACTCCTTTCTGATTTTGAAACCTATAAACAAATTATGAAAGATCCTCTAACTAAAACGATTTGGCATATTAGTTATAATTTTTTTAGTATAATCTGAACTAATTTCTTTTCATTTCGCCTGTAATCTCTCTTTTAGTACTTTAATTGAACTAATACTTGTACAACGTATTTGGCGATCCACTTCGCCCCATAAATTCTCTATGGGGTTCAAATCTGGCGACTGGGGTGGAGTTTCAATAACGCGTGGAGAATTATACAGTAACCATTGGCGAACAACGTATGCTGTATGTTTGGGATCGTAATCTTCATAAATTTAAACGTGGGTAATATTCGTAATTTCTCTGCGCTTTGTCTTAAATGTTGCCTTAAGATATGTACATACTTTTCTTTATTAAGGTTACCTTCTATAAAGACTAAATCTCCAACCCCAGCTGCCGATATGCACCCCCACACCATTACATGGCCGCCGCCGCGCCGTGTTTAACTGTAGGTTTTAAATTCCTGTAATTCAGCTCCTCATTTACTTTCCTCCATACTATTCGTCGTCCATCAGATCCGAAGACATTGAATTTGCTTTCATCCGCAAATATAACATCATTCCACCAACTTGGCTCCCTCTTTAAATATTCTTCGGCAAATGCTAGTCTTTTCTTTCTGTTGCGCTCATTAATAAATGTTTTTTTTTCTTGCAACACATCCATTGCAGCCTTGGTTGCGAAGGGTTCGACGAATTGTTTGAGCATGTACTTACTTTCCACATTCTTCAAAAACCTCGGTTGCAAGTTTTATGGGGATCGTTTTTTATTTTTCTTACTATCAAACGTTCTTCTGCTTCTGTTAACCTTTTTGGTTGTTCTTTCTGTTTCTTAGATTTAATTCTTCCTCATGCTTATAACGTCGTATGATATCTCTTATTGTATTTTTGCTTATATTTAATATTTCAGCAATTTGTTTATAATTTAATCGCTCGTTATAATGATGTATTGCTAATTTTCTCAGTTCTACTGTTGTGTTTTTTCCTTTGCGTGGCATTATTCTTTAAATTTCAATAAACTGTATAACTTAATACTCAATGTCTTAATACAAGTAATCCACTGCAAATACTGACTGTTATACACCCCAACACAATATAAAACTGCGTATAATGTTGTTCTTTATCAAAAAACCGAATATTAAAGTCACGCCTTTTTCGGGGATTTACGCGGTTTTTTAGATCATTTATTCATTTTGACTAAAACAACGTTACATTTCTTTATTAGGCAGTGAAAGAATTTTTTTTATAAATATAGGAACTACATGGGGCAATACAGAAACCGAATATTAAAGTTACTCACTGTATATATATTTCTGCTTTATTTCATCAAATTTTCGAAAAACCACACTTCTTAATTTTTGGGCAGATGAACATACTGTCAACGTAACTGATTTCAATGAAACGATCATAATTAAGATACAATAGTAGAAATAGTGAGAAATACTAATAACTATTTTTTTATTAGTCAATGACCAATAACACAAGTTTGACCTTTAGAATCTTTCTGATCTTTCCGCAATATTTATTGTCTTCGATAGGCGCTTATAGAGAACAACCACTTAGAATTTTCCGTTTCTACTTCTTTACTAATATTATTAATAGTTACTATTGTACCAGGAAAGGAGATAGCGACAATTTTTCACTGGAAAGAATAGGAATAAGAGCATTACAGAAAAAGAACTTCTTAAACGACGTTTTAAGAGCAAGATGGACTTGTCAGAAAAATCTGACGGTTCAACGATAAGGCGTTTGGGCAGTATCTGAGCCATTCTACCAGCATATGGTGTGTTTTTTGATTTTGCTCGAATTAAGAATAGTTGAACGTCAACAAATCGGTTTTAACATTAATGTTGTCATTTCAAAAATTCAATAAAATTGCCCATAGCAAAAAAAATATAAAAAAACTTCTGGATTATTTTTGCATACAATAGGTTTGTTTGGTATCCCCTGCTAAATTGCATTTGTTATCATTTAATGCAATAAGAATTTATTGTTTGATATACAAATGTAGTGTAAAATGTGCAGCACGAAGCATACGTAGAATAGAAACATACAAATTTAGAATAAGTTGATAATGAATTAAAACAGTAGGTTATGGGTCATTAAGAGATGTGAAAGAAAAATTAAACGTAAGAAATTTATTGAAATAGTAAAGAATGAAAGTAGTGATAGTATGAAGGCGGGAGTAAATGTCAATTAAATAATAATACAATACAATAAACTACGCAAAACAGAAATATTTGTACTAAACAATCTTAATTAAATCTACAAGCCATCACAATTGACAACACAGTTGACAATACTTT
Source organism: Holotrichia oblita (assembly GCA_023690525.1). NCBI lineage: Eukaryota > Metazoa > Arthropoda > Insecta > Coleoptera > Scarabaeidae > Holotrichia > Holotrichia oblita. The sequence goes on along the minus strand of CM043020.1, from coordinate 74,655,551 downwards.
GAAAATTGCACAAATATGGTTAATTGTTAAAGTGAATATTGATAAACAGCACAACAGAGACTATTTAATTATTTATATATTCCATTTTCCTGTTAACTTAATAAATAATGTCTCTTTTATTACGTATTATGCAAATACAGATCAATATAAATGTAAAAAACTTCTAAATTTAATACATAAAAACGAAGTATTTAGTATTTCTTATTAAAAGACTAGTCATAATGAGAAATTCATATTTCTGTAAAAATAACTCCGGCAGTTATATTTCCGGTACCAGTTTTAAAAAAATCATGAAAAAACATCGTTTATATCTTCCTAACAACGAAATAAAAAAAACAAAAATTATGTCTATAAAATTATAAAAATCTTACCTTTAATAGTATTATTTTCTTGTCTTTCATTTACTAAATCCTTACTATTATTAAAAAAGCTAAAAGCTAGTCCGCAATTTAAAAAAGCGCACAACAAACCTAACGTAAATAACAAACGATTCTTGTTGGACCGCATCTTGCATTTAACTCGATTAAAGAGTCCGCACTGATAATGAATTTTGAAATTGTACTACCGATCCAATCGATTACCTTGATTAGCTACTACTACCACTTTTGTTGCTACACTAATTCATGTTGTCAGACATGCTACAATATATTCATATACGTACAGAATTTGTAAACATTACACCTAAGCATTTTCCTTCGTATAGATGTATACCTAGGAATATACTACGACCATATCATTTATTCAATGACAGGAAACGTGCAGAATTTCAATAATTCTCTTTGTTGGTGTTAATGGGTGGTCTTTTATGGGAATGTATGTCGATTTATTAACAAAATTTGTTTAAAATTAGTAATTACTTACTACTAATTTTTAAAAAGTCTACGAAATTAATAGAAACATAGTTAAAAGATTAGAAAATAAGCAACATAATGAGGATGATACGGGAACTTGTTAGGTACCTAACAACGAATTCGGTAGATGAAAATACAAAATTGTGTTCCCGTAAAAAAAACTGCAAAACTGCTATTATAGTAAAGTGTGATGTTAATGAAAATATAAACAATCAAAAAATAAAGAACCTTCTATGATCTTTAATATTTGTGTGGTGTAGTATTAGCCTCTATATTATTTCAAAGAAAATTTGAAGAATTAAATAATTTCGAACTATTGTGCTTTGTTGCTGTATAGTGATCTACACAACAATTATCTTCATCAACAAGATATGAATGCACTTCAAATTTATTTGAAAATCGGAATCGCATCTTAATTGTGATTTCAACTTGTAATAATGCAAACATTTAAAACAAAAGAATTCATAAACAAATCATATGTATGTACCTAATAGTCAGAAAAAATATACGAAAACGAAAGAAATTAAACTAATTCACTTAGCACACTACTCCCTCTCTTATTCGTCTGTTGGGGCAATGACACTTCTTTATTTTCACCAACTTCATTCAATAATTCAAAATTTATGGATTCAGTTTTGTCTTCGTTCCTTATTTCTGGATGACAATAATAATTTTACTCTATGATAACTGAAATAGAATTGGGTAAAAAATTAAGTCAAACAGACATTAGCAATCTTGCATCATCTAAACAAGAAAATAACTCCAATTAAAATTAAGAAATTGATCTTAAAATCGGCCGAGGTACTTAGGCAATTTGTTTGAAAGTCTAATGATGATAATAATAATGAGAAAAAATCGTATACGCCAAGAGCAGCAAATTAATTCGTGAAGTTAACTTATTGCAGGCCAGTTTTCATTTAGACTTTTAATATTATTTCTCGCAAATAACAAAGAAATATAAAGCTTCTGTTAATCATAATGTATCTTGTGAGATAAACATTATAAATTTTATTGACGAGGTAACACCAAAACACACGTCTAAATGGCAATTTATATTTTATTATTTATTAAACCATATTATATAAACCCTTAAATGAGATAAGATTTAAATTTTGTATATATTTTCAATATTAATTAAGAAATGATTTTCACAACTTAACATCTGTACATGTAGGTATATCTCTTCAACAGGACAGGTGAAGCTATATCACGAATCTGCACGAATGCATCCCAAGCAGTCCGTTCTAAATCGCTCAAGAGTACGTCAAATTCTCGAACCTGTTGTAACAGATTAATCTGGGGTCCTATAAAAATCCCCTCTTTAAGTTTTGCCTCAGATATATTAGGAAATTTTCGTTTAAGGTATCGAAATCCTGCTCCCTCTTTGTCCAATGCTTTGACGAAATTCTTCATCAGACCTAATTGTATGTCTAATGGCAGTAAAAGTATTTTATGGGGCTCCACCAATGAATTATGGACTACGTTCTTTTCTCCAGGAGTATATTGTATTCTGGTTGGCCGTTGCTTAACAGTATAGTGCAAATTTCGCTCGACTATCCCATTCACAAAGGAAATAGTAATACTTTGTGAAGTTGTAGACCAAGTAGAATTGCAACTACTTTGAGATCAGCATCCACAGAACTTGATACTGGCAAAGCTTCCGAATGAGGAACTGGACGAGTGGCAGAAGGTAAATTAGGATAGGTAATTTTATCCTTATTTTTACTGGAAAACCCGAAGGTACAGCAAAAGTAGCAGTCTGTCGAATGATCCTTTTGTTCTCGCCAAATCATTGGCCTACCAAATGGCATAGCTATTTTATTCAGCTCCTCAAAGTAACAAACAGCACATCGTGCACAGACATTGTGGGGGGTCCACAATTTGTCTTGATTTGTAATTTTTAATTTAAAATAAAGATTATACGTTTTTTTTCTATTAACGGTGTGATATTTCGTCTATGCTGTTGAACGGTGAATTCTCCACATACATAACAAAAACTGTTAGGATTGTTTACACAGGTTCGGGCAATTGCGATTTCAAAAAACGTTTAACTAATGTTACTAGCATACATTGAGTCAATTTGAGTCTAATAACGTGTCTGTAGGATCTTATATATACTCACATATGCACAGATCTATTAATTCCTTGATTTGACTATGACGTACAAATGAAGCCTAAACATGTTAAATCCTGTTCAGCCATGCCCATTAGCATGATAATAACTTGATAGTTTCTTTTAACTTACTCATAAAAAAATATCTTTAAATATCTTTCATTTAATACATATAGATGTATTAAAAAAACATTTCTCAGAAACCTAACGTGATAGCCAATTTTTGAAAATATTTTCAGAATTGCAATGAAAAAGTCCATAACGTATGCACATACATGTATCAGACTGTAACAAAAAAAACCCCTGTCGACCAGTGTAATTAATAATATTCAGTAAAAGCTTATGTGGTATTAGAGCCCATATAAATGTGTGAGAAATACGTTGAAGATTGGAAGATTATGAGTGAATTTTCGCAATAACAAGTTAGAAATACTGTCTCTGACGCCAGCAATTAAACAACATCAACGTGGTTAATTACGACCACACCCCCTCGAAATCTGCTGAACTAATACTAGATGCTTATTCTGTTTGTAGAGAAGTATCATCTGAGTGTAAAAAATACAGGTAGCCCTCGGTTTACGCCGGTCCGATTTGCGCCGATTCACAATAACGCCGCTGAGTGATTCCCCTGTTTCTCTCGGTTAACTGGAGACTCTATTACGTGTAACTATTCGTTTTTATTCTATTACTATGTCTGATAAAAGAAGTGCACAAAAATTATCCGAATATAGTGCTAAAAAAGCACGCCGGTCCATCAACCTAGAAAAGAAAATGGAAGTGATTTAAAGAATGAAAGATGGACAAACACATCCTAATGTTTGCAGAAGCATGAACCTACCTCCATCGACTGTTACTACCAATATAAAAAATGCAGAAAGAATAAAACAGTCAGCGCAACAATCTACAGCTGTAAACGTAAAATATGTGAGTTATAGCAGAAATGAAACTTTTGAAAAAATTGAAAAATTATTATCATTATGGGTGGATGACGCAAATCAGAAACATATTCCAATGACTCAGGCTGCCATAAAGGAAAAAGCAAAATCGATATTTGAAGAGCTTAAGAAAACAGATGGAAGTAAGGAAACATTTTTGGGAAGTAAGGGTTGGTTTATGAGATTTAAATCTCGACGCAATTGTCGTAGTGTGAAACTATGTGGTGAAGCGGCAAGTGCTGATGTTGTAACAGCGGATACTTTTTCTAAGGAGTCTCAAAGTTATGTAGAACAAGGCAACTATTCTGCAGATGTTATTTTTAATGTTGATGAGACCGGGCTTTACTGCAAAAAGTTACCATCGCGGACCTTCATTTCTCGCGAAGAACGTTCCGCTGTAGGGTTTAAAGCTGCAAAAGATAGGCTGACTCTTTTGTTAGGAGCAAATTTTTCGGGAAGTTTGAAACTTAAACAAATGCTGGTGTATCATTCACAAACACCTCGTGCATTAAAGAGCCTAAATAAGGATGCGTTGCCAGTCTATTGGCGATGGAACAGAAAGGGCTGGATAACACAAGCAGTTTTCACAGATTGGTACACAAATTATTTTTGCCATACTGTGCTTCGCTTTTGTAAAGAAGATGCCCTACCAACCAGAGCACTTCTTATTCTGGACAATGCCCCTGGACATCCTCAAAATCTTGCTGAAATAATAATAATAATAATAAATTTGCTATTTTAGTTGTGTTGAACACGTACTGCTCCTTAATATAAAATATAATCATGTTATATTATTTTATGTGCATCTTATTTACACACATCGAACCTATACCTATATACCTCCCATTATAATTGGGTTCATTTTACGCCGATTCGGTATACGCCGGTACTATTAGGAACGCAACTGCGGCGTAAACCGAGGACTACCTATATTTATATACCCACCCGATAGTCCTATTTATTATCCCCGTTACTCAAATCACAGTAGATTCAAATACAGGATTTAATGTCGTAGAAGAAATTCTTGAAACGTTTACAGAAGTATGAACTGTTTATTCTTTTTTTTCTTGCTCTTTCAAAGTACCTACGTTGATAACTTATTGCAATAAAACAAGACCTTCAGTTTATCATCATATTAATATATTTTAGCTTTCGATAATTTTCGCTTTTCCCTTCTTATTTCTATGATATCCGCAAGACAACCCACTAAACATAAGACCTTACAAAAACAACGTTCTCAAATTGTAACATCAACCCCCAACAAAATAATCTTCGAGCAAAAACACTGCAACAAATTACTGAAACAAAACAATCCGTAAAGTAGGCTATCAAGAAACTCGTTAAGGAGAATCTGGAGCTACTAGAAAAACAAAAAGCAATATCCGAACAAAGAAAATGAAGGAAAATGATGTGCAAGAAATATAATGGATTGAATAGTAATAACGAAAATATTCGTCATTAATACCAAGATAAAGATATAGACGCCAACGATCTCTCCTTGATATGCGCAGAATTTGAAAAAAAAATCGGAAAGTGTGGATAAGATAAGGTGCATGTCATTCAGAATTCACTTTTATTCGATAAATACTAATATACAAGTAACCTAGTGTGTCTTTGATTTCTACCCCAATTTTGAAGTGGATTTATTAATAAGCAAAATATTTATAGAACAAAATGCTTAAGGCACCAAAATATTGCTGAAATAATATGTAATTTTTTTAATTACATGGTTTTGAATGTGATCTGTTAAAAATGCGAGGACACATTATATTGTATTTCAAGTGCATCCCTTCTTTACCGCATAAGTTCATATTTTATTATGCTTATTATATGATTTAAAATCACTTAGCATTGTATTTTATAATATATTAATTTACGTAATATCTACGTCTTTTAATCGAAGTAAGAGTGGAATTGAATCCTTAGAATCATACAATATATGCGAAATACATGATGACCTTAAGATAAAAAAATGATGTTCTGCATTTACAATAGACTTCGATTTATTTATTTATTTTGCACTATTCAATTAACTTTAGGAAAACATCACTCTATGCTTGAAAATTTAATTTATTTGACAAGCTCCTTAACAATGGTAAATTTGTCTGGAATAAATTACGATAAGAATAAATTTTTGACAGTACTACCTATATGTATTTCTTGTTCAATTCTATCCCATTAAACAATTTTCAAATTCGCGGGCTTGTTAAGGTGATCCATAAAAAAAGTAACTAAATACTATGTTATTTCAGTGCGATTCGCAGTGAAAAAAGTGTGGATTGTTACTTTTTTTATAGATCGCCTTAAAAAGGCCGCAAAACTTAAATATTGTTCAGTGGAATAATATTAGCGTACACTAAAGACTTAGGTACTTGGAGACATACTTATTTAGATATAATCGTTAATTAGAACAACGTAACAATAGCAAAAATCCAGGACTAGAATCTACCCGACTCATTTACTATTGACTCAGACTGTGCTCAGACTACATACTATAATAACGACTTTTCTTTTCATGCATAAAACGCTTAATTCTGCATCTTACAATAACATTAAACTGTGACTGTTTCATATACTTTCTGTTTTACTCTCGTGATAAGATAAAAGTATAACATGGAGATTCTCCCGCATCTAATACTTCCTCTGAATGTTAGATGACACCACACGAAATAAAGGGAGGATTTAAAATAAACATTTTTTCGCGATTTGGAGGAATACAAAAAATAAGTTTAATTTTGTTTTGGTTTTTACATTTTTCTATCAAAAAATTAATAATTTTAATAAATATACAATTTTAGTACTTTTTATTTTTACACAGACCCATCATCTGTCAAACCGTCTTTCTAATCCAATCGTTTCTGACGTTTTCAAATTTTGGTTATGTATGCATAGCACTTGGCACGTGTTTTATTTATTTTGAAGTAAATCTTAATCTCACTAACAGGTTAGAATTCATCGTAAAAAATGGAATACATGGTTGAAGAAGAGAAGCCTCAACAGCTTAAAAATAAGATGTAAGTATATAACTAAAACATGGGAAACCTAGTAAAGCAATTTGTCTTTCTCAGCTTATGCTGTGAATGCGGTACAGCCATCGACCCTAATCCAGCAAATATGTGTGCAGCATGTTTACGATCTCATGTTGATATCACACAAGATATACCCAAACAAGCAACTTTATACTTTTGCCGTGGTTGTGAACGATATCTACAACCTCCAGGAGAATGGATCCATTGCACTCTAGAATCAAGGGAGTTGCTATCACTATGCTTGAAGAAATTGAAAAGTTTGAATAGGGTCAAATTGATAGATGCAGCTTTTGTATGGACCGAACCGCATTCGAAACGAATCAAAGTTAAATTGACTGTACATGGCGAGGTTATGGGTGGAGCAATTCTGGAGCAAGTATTTATTGTGGATTACACGGTCAATCATCAAATGTGTGATACATGTCATCGTTCAGAAGCTCAGGATTATTGGCGTGCATCTGTTCAAGTAAGGCAGAAATCGGAAAACAAGAAAACTTTTTATTATCTTGAACAACTTATCTTGAAGCACAAAGCCCATGAAAATACATTGGGAATTAAACCAGCACATGGTAATCAGAATTACAGAAAAATTTAATTTTGCACATGGAATAATTGCTTTTTCGTGTTTTGACAGAGGGTATTGACTTTTTTCGCAACTGAAGGTCATGCTAAAAAAATGGTCGACTTTCTCACAGCTGTACTTCCATGCCGTTATCAACATTCCAAGAAGTTAATATCTCATGATATTAATAGTAATATATACAATTATAAATTTACATACTCTGTTGAAATCGTTCCACTTTCCAAGGATAGTGTAGTATGTTTACCAAAAAAATTAGCTCAGCAACTTGGAGGAATTTCTCCATTATGTCTTGTATTTCGTGTTACTAGTACAATATATTTGATTGACCCATGTACAGCCCAAAGTAAATTGCTATCATTTTCATCTACCACAGTGATTTTTCAAGTAAAATAATTTTCAGTGGCAGAATTGAGTAGTACAAATTTCTGGCGATATCCTTTCAACAGCATTTGCAATCCAAAGCAGTTAGTAGAATACATCGTCATGGATATTGAGTGTATAATGTACAAGGATAAGAAATCATTTCCTGGTCAAGGTTCAATATCCACTCGTCATGTTACAGCAGATATTTGGCTAGTGAAGGCATCTGAACTTGGTGTAAACGACAACACAATTCATACTAGAACACACTTAGGACACCTACTAAAGCCAGGTGATTCGGTCTTAGGGTAAGTCAAATTCAGAAATGGAAACAAGATAAGGAATATGTGTACATATATTAATGTAAATTTTACATCTGTTTAGTTATAATTTAGAAGATAGCAACGTAAACGATATTAATTTCGATAAGTTGGATAGAAATAATGTTCCTGACATTATACTGGTTAAGAAACATTATGATCGGTCATCTAGGAAAAAACAGAGAATTTGGAAATTAAAACATATGACTACAGAACAGGAAACACCTTTCAACACTGATACTAAGTATGTTGTCTCTCTTAAATGTATCTTTGTGGAATAAATATATTACATTGGTATTTTAGGGATTACAATGAGTTCTTGGATGATTTAGAGGAAGATCCAACTTTGAGACAAAATGTGAACATTTTCAAGGACATGTCTAAGCAAATGCCTGTTGATGCTTACGATACAATCGATCCCGATGCGCCTCATATTACATTAGATGAAATGTTAGATGATTTAGTTATTGATGACGTTGAAATGGCTGAATAAAATCAGTGGTTTTGAGTATTTTTTTTGTTTTTAAATTATTTACCTTTAAGCCTACTGATATTATTCTCAAGATTAGTCTTGGTTACTATCAACTTTCTACTCAACTATCAATACCCTATTAATTAAATGAAATTGTCTAGATAATAAAATATGCAAGAGAAAATATAGTAAGGGCACGTTGCAAGATGGAAATATCTTGTAATGTTCACGGCTTTCGTCTTGTTTTAAGACTACCGCGCTTTACTGTAAGTGGAGAATAAAATTCGTCCCAAGCAGCACCGATTCGTCATACTGAAGTTAATTTTAGTACTCATTGGTCGTATAGCCGTCAAATGACTAGCTGGTGACGTGATAAATTTTTCGACAGCTTTTTGACGTCCCCTTTTCGAAATGTTAATTTAACGTATATACATATATGGTTTATATATAAATTATTTTATTTTCATTTTTAATATCTCATTTTATAATTAATGCGTATCGCACATCTATACATAATAGATATACAGGGTGACTTGTAATGAAACGGCCATACTTGATCTTCACTAACACGCTGTAAAGTATGACCGTTTCATTACCAGTCACCCTGTATACATGTAGTGGCGGATGGTGGGTAATACTCTTCACATACGACGATATTTTTTAATTCTTCATTCAAGTTTTTTAAAATATTACGAAAATGACAGTAGCTAAGTAGATCAAATATTGACGTCGCATGTATGTACACGTCAAATGGTGGTCAAATGTTAATGTTATTTGTACGTCATACGAGGGAGCGTTTTTATATTCGCGGAATGGGGGATAAGGGGTGGAAATAAAAAAACCAAATTATTTTTCTTTTTCAATATATTCACCTGCAAGACGGATACATTTTTTACATCTTTCAATTAATTTATTTATACCCTCATAAAAAAATGATTTCTCTTTATCTGCAAAATACGCCGAAACTGCCTCCTTGACTTCATCATCGGCAGTAAATTTTTTACCCCGCAGCTCTTTTTTCATTTTCGGAAACAGGTAATAATCACTCGGGGCCAGGTCTGGGCTGTAGGGTGGGTGATTCACAATTTCGAAGGCCACCTTATGCAGGGCACCTAACGCAACGCGGCTCTTGTGGACGGGCGCGTTGTCGTGCAAAAGCAGCACACCTTTCGTCAATTTTTCCCGTCTTTTCTCTTTAGTGGCTTCTTTTAGTCGCTCTAATATTGAAGCGTAATATTCTCCGGTTATAGAAACACCTTTATCTTTATAATCAATCAACAATATTCCTTCCAAGTCCCAAAATACCATTGCCATGAGGTTCCCAGCTGATTGTGACACTTTAAATTTCTTGGGAGGTGCTGTGCCCTTTTTATGCCACTGCATGGAGTCTTGTTTGGACTCAGGTTCATAATGATGAACCCAAGTTTCGTCTCCAGTAACAATTCCACTCGATACACCATCCTTGTCTTCATTACAGAGGTCCAAAAATGCACGCGAACACTACGCGCTGTTGTTTTTGCGGCGGCGTGAGCATTCTCGGCACCTATCTGGCGCTGACCTTAGACATGTCGAGACGATCGTGTAGGATTTTAAAAATAGTTGTATCGGATACTCCAACCATTTCTGCGAGTTGTTTCTTCTTTAGTCGAGCATCTTCGAGTGCAATTTTTTCAACTTTTTGGATAAGTGCTGGCGTGGTCACCTCAATGCTCCTGCCCGGCCTCGGATCGTCTTCAATAAGGGATTTCCTTCCTTGTTTAAATAAACTATGCCACTTGTACACCATGGTTTTTCCTGGACAAGAGTCGCCGTAAACCAATGACATCTCATTCATTATGGTCGCGACTGATTTTCCTTGCCTGGTGAGGAACTTTATAACGGCACGATATTCGATTTTTTCCATATTTCACTTTTCACTCCTGATTATGTTACTTGGTTGACGATAGCTCAAAGACTAACTGTCTAATAACAATGAAACTTCGTATTTATACTAATTATGAGTCGCTGCACAGGCCACGCTCCCAATGCGCCTAATCACCCCCTACAACCCGCTCATTCCGTGAATATAAAAACGCTCCCTCGTATGTTGACGTTATCTGTGTATCAAATATTAACATCATTTGTACATCCATAAATAAATCCCCAGGGGCTTAAAAATATAAGAAATTATACTTTAACGATAGATTGTAAGAGTCAGATAAGATTTATGATATACAGAGGATTCTAATGAAAACGATCCGCAAAACTTCAAGAAATACGAAAAACCGCTGAAGCAGGACGTTTTTTTTGTTCGAAGGAAGGAAACTCTTTTGCCAATAAGACAAAGACCCAACTTAGCCAGATGAAAGAGAAAATTGACATTGAAATATTAAAAAATCGAAAAATTTAATAAATTGACGTAGTACCATTTGAAATTTGAATATTCAATGCTGGAGGGTGACATATGATTTTGCGTTATTGGAGAACGAATTTCCCGCTTCAAACAGAAATCGAATTGTTTCGGCGTTTTTTTTTTTGTATTTCTTGATGTTTCCAACAAAATTGGCATTACGCAGGTCTCAAAACAATAATTTCTTCTGTAACTTCATACCAAATTATTTATCATGGTTAGAATTTTTTACCTGCTACGAATGCTTGAAGCATTTACGCTTGCGCCTTACGATTCCTGTTAGTTTCTGATCGTTCTACGAACAAAGTTAATATCATTATGTCATATCATAAAAAACACTAAAATAATATAATGACATCCTATTATGATCCTATTGACATCAACTTGGCATGGGCTATTTCTGAAAATCATGAAGACCCACATTTTATATTGTGTCAATTTTTGTGTCCCTTTGTACGCCTTCGTAATTCCGAAACCTGTTTACAATACAGTTATGTGAATATGTATTAGGCACGCCCATATTTTTCTCAAATAGTTAAAAATAAAAAATATATAAAGAAAACCATGAAGTAAGTATACAAACTACGGAATATTTTATTAAAATTTTTAATATTTTAGTGATCCACCACGAGCTTTTATTAAAGACTTTACACGTTTTGGCATACTGCTAATTAATTTCTGGTACAAATCGCTGGATATTGATGCCCATTCAGTGAGGATTTGTTGGCGAAGCTGCTCGTAATTCTGAGCCAGAAGGATGTTTTGCGACCTTCTTTTTTAGCATATGCCATAAATTTTTTATAGGCGATAAGTCGGAGGATTGTGCTGGCCAGTCCAAGAGGTGAACTCCATTTTCGGAAAATCACTGCTTTGTTGTCCGCGCACTGTGACATGAGGCGTTGTCTTGTTGATAAAAATATTTAACATCATCATCCCCAAACAACCTCAGTGCCGATGGTTCCAGGACCTCCTGTAGCATCTCGATATAACGGCTGCTGTTCATTCGTCCTTCGCAGAGAAAGATTTCGCCAATTGTGCCCCAGATCGTCCAAAAAGCTGCATTAAAATCAGAAAATTAAATTACGTTTGATGTAATACAGAACTGTATAAGAAGATAAAGAACCATACCTCAATGTTAGATTCATTAGAAAAAATTACACGCGACCACTCGTCTTCTGCCCAATTCGCATGCTTTTTGGCCCATTCTAATCTTTTTTGGCGATGTGTTGCAGTTAAGTGCGACTTCTTTCAGGCTATACGCCCACGGAAATTAGCTGCCTTCGTGTCCACAGTTCACTACTAAGCTCTTTAGAAGATTTTCGTCGCTCCTGCGGCAAAGCCATTCGTTCCAAGAGGTGATCTGTTCTTGCTGTAGTTCGCCGTTTTCTTCCAGATTTCGGTCTATTTACATATAATCTCTGGTTTCTTTGTATCGTTTAAGGGTGGTTTGAACCGCACATCGAGAACACTTGATCATTCGTGAAATCGCACTTTGCGTCATGCCCTGCGTACTAAGTAGTACAATTTGGGCGCGCTCTGCCGTGGTTAGCTCACGTTTTTTTAGGCATAACTAATTAGTCTGGACTTGTCTATTGATGAATTTGCATATAGATGGAATCTAGCGAGGTACTGACAACTTACATCTTGCATCTGTTTTACTTAAAATATTCTCAAGAAACTAAAAATACTACATAAATCTTTGTTATTCATTTATTATAATCCCTTGTGCACACATGTCTGTTTCTCAAAATGCTTATAATACAAACAGAGTTGATAATATCGAGATTTCTTAGAAGTGCCTAATACAATTCACATAGCTATGTAAGTATGTCAAACAGAAAGAATGAAACTTTTAAGAAAATGCAAACCAAAGATGTGAATACAAAATCGATGTGGGTTGGTACAAAGAAAAAAAAATCGTGCAGTAGAGAGATTTACAAAAGAAAAAAAAACATACTTTTAAGAATAATTGTTTGATTTGTTTCTATTCATAACGATTGAAATTAGTATATTATGCAACCAGCATTTAATGATAGCTATTAAGACACGTTTATGAAAATTACAATACGAGGCGCAGCCAAGTATTGTAATGAATACGAGTGTCGAGTGTCTTAATAGCCATTAAATGCGAGTCGCGTACACTATTTTTTCTACGACCCCATAATATCATACGTATTTCTTTTAATTTTTACTATATTTAAATAGATGGGTACAGAGAACTGTCAAGTTTAATTAATTTTTCTATCCGTCAGATATGTAGTCACGGCCATATTGAATATTGGAATGTCACATTCCTACTGGATATAAGCTTGTATCATAATGAAAATCTGTATCGTAATGGACATAATTAAAGTACAGGTTCAGCATATCTAATAATAAAATTAAAGTATGGGAGTAGAAAAAATATTGTTTGTGTCATATTCGATACATACTGATTGTCTTGATTTATTTTCTATCCCATAATTTAACGTAAAGATACATACTTACATGTAGAATAATTTAGTGTGAAGGACATTTTATAGAAATTAAAAAATTACTACCTTATCTGTACTCATTATACGCATTCATATTGTTTTTTTCTTTGTGAATCGTATGCTATATATATACTTACAAACGTTCTTTTAAGTTTACAAAATCAATTGCTTTTATGAAATAATGAATAAGTAATATTGAATTAACACTGTTAAACTTTTGATTATATTTGACCTCTCAACTTATTTGTACTTATAAGAAATAACAGCGTAATTGTAACTTGTAAATCAACAGAAACTATATATAAAAGTCAAGAAGCAATTAGTTTATAATTTGTAATAATTTATTAATTCAGTCACGTTTTCTGTGCATGGTTGTTTATTTGCGGTAAGTATAATGAATTTTAATTCTAATTATTTTTCTTAAAATAGACACGGGGATTTTTTCGCCAATTGTTAATAGCATGTTTTCCGTTATTATTATTAATTACTGATATCAAAAAAGAACATATTTCGAATATTTAAAAAATGTTTAATAGTAATTTGTAATAAATTATAAAATATAAATCTAAAATTTCGACGTTTAACAACACTATTGTGACAATAACCAGTTTTTTTGTTTTATATGTTGTGTAACAGACATACATTTTAATATTGAAAACACAGGTTTACATAATTTGTGCTATAAATAAATTAAAGACAAGACAACAACTGTTCAGTATTCAGAAGAATTCTCGACAATTAACAATAAAGTCATGATTTATTAAATATGTAATAGAAAGCTTTTAAACAAATAGGTAGTTTCCATTTTGAAAATTTAAGTGCTTGAACAATTTATTGTAAGTTTAATATAAAATTGATTAAGGAATAAATCTTTTAAAATCGTAATATTGTCTTTTATTCTTAATTTACAGGTTAAGAAATAATGAGAATATTCGCAGTATATTTTCTTCTTTTACTAACAACTCCTGTTTATTTGGATAATGCCAGTAAGTAAATTGAATCTGAAGTAGTTAAGCTATTTAAATGGAATTTTATCTATTGTGTATGACATAAATTTCATATTTCACAGGTCCTTTCGACTGAAATTAAAACTGCTTTAACAGAGTTTATAAAAACAGGCATAAAAACAACAAAATTAACTGATTCTGTGAAAAAATTGAAAACAATTCCTGATGTAGAATATAGACATTCTCAATCATGTGAAACGTGCAAGTATGTTGTCGATGGCATAATACAATACCGGAGATCTGGGATGGAAAAAGATCAGATGTCAAAATTACTTGAGGAGTTATGTATGATTTTCGTTGGTTGGAATGATGCTGGTTGTAAAGGTCGTGTAGCTAATGAAGTGGTATGTATAGGTAATATTCAATCTCAACAAATCAAATACTAAAAATAACCCGATTTGTTTCAGGATTTCATCTTGTATATGATTGATAATCGAAAAAATTTAACTGCTGATCGAGTTTGTTCAATTAATTTACAGCATTATGGTTGTATTGATCCAGATTATCGAGAATGGCATATAAATTTACCAGAGAAACCGTCTATGACTTTCATACAGGTTTGTCCTTTCTTTTCTTGAATATAAATTCATATGATTTGAATACATTTCCTGCATTAAATATTTAATCGCATTAGAATTAGTAATCTCTATTAAATATTTTATGATACTATTTTTAGCCTGAAGCAAGCGGAGAATCTCTTAAAATTCTCCATTTAACCGATATACATTTTGACCCTGAGTATAAGCCAGGAAGTAACGCAGTATGTGAAGACCCACTATGTTGTCGAGGAGGTACACCAGAAAAGCCAGAAAATGCGGCAGGTTATTGGGGTGATTATCACGTTTGCGACATGCCATGGCATTCTGTATTAAATCTGATGGATCAGGTGAAACAGCAACATGTAAGGAAAGAGAAACATGCACTTTGACACACTAATATTACTAATAATCATATTATGAAGCTTTAACGTGCACTTTTAGCAACAAATTGATTATGTCTACTACACTGGCGACATAATACATCATGCGTCATGGTTAACTTCGCAAGAATCAAACAAAAATGATATTGGACGATTAATGGATCTATTCTTAAAAAGTTTCAATAATATTTCAGTTTATCCGGTACTTGGGAATCATGAATCTCATCCATGTAATTAGTATGTAATTACTAGAATTAAAACAATATATCTCTACATATTTTGTTTCTAAATATTTAAATGATTTTAATACACACGTTTGATTTCAGTTATTCACCTGAGAATGTAAATGATACAGTTTCGACAAAATGGTTATGGGATTTCGTAGCTAATGATTGGTCAAAATGGTTACCAGATAATACGAAACAAACTATTAGTTACGGTGGTTTTTATACTGTTTTAGTACGAAAAGGATTTAGAATTATTGGCATTAATAGCAACATCTGTTACACAGATAACATGTGAGTAATCTCTTATAGTTTGTGTTGTAATCTAGTTTATTCATTTTTACAGATGGCTATTCTTTGATGATGTCGATCCACATGGTCAATTACAATGGTTAGCTGATACACTCGCTGCTGCTGAGAAAAATGGTGAAGTAGTTCATATACTCTCGCATGTTCCACCTGGTAGTTTAGAATGTTGGCATCCGTGGAATAACGAATTTATTAGAATTATTAATAGGTAGTAATAATTAACGTATTGAACCAATTTCAATAAAATGAGTTATTTTAGATTTTCACATATCGTAAGAGCTCAATTCAATGGTCATACTCATACGGATGAAATTAGAATATTTTTAAATGACAAAAAGGATAATGCAGTTAATGTTGCATACAATGGTGCTAGCTTTACATCGTTTGTAGGAATGAATCCAAACTACCGTGTATACGATATGGATAGCAAATCATTTGTAAGTTATATTGAAATTTTTTAAACGGATTAGTTTGAAAGAATTTATTTACGTGTACTTATATCGAGATACAAATTTATTAACAATTCAACTTATGGAAACTTGAAGTAGTATCTTAATTTTAGATTAACTCACATCACTACCAGACCTTGAATTGCATATGGTTTGATGTAAATGCCAGTAAAAGTTTAGACGCTTATGATTTCGTATTTTTCTTATATGGAAATGCTTGCATCTGTATTGTTTTTAATGTACAATGATATAATTATAAGCATCTATTATAGGAAATTAAAGATTTCGACGAATGGATATTCAACTTAACAGATGCAAATCTAGATAAAAATACTCCTCCAAAATGGTATAAATTATATTCATTCAAAGAAGCATATGGTCTCAATACAACAAAAAATGAAGACCTATTCAACTGGATTAAGAGAATGAAGAATGATCCGAAAAAAGAATTGATGAAGCAATATTTCAGGTGCGCGTTAAGTATTTTATATTAAGTTTTAAACTAACTAATATAAATGAACTTCATTGCAGATTCTTCAATAGGGATAGTGAAGTTAACATAAATAAAGGCTGTGATGATGATTGCTTAGATGGTCTGCTATGTTTTATTATAAGCTTAACTTTCGAAGAAGCAATGAAATGTTATCAATCAAATGGTTCGACACATCTTCTTTTTTAACTCTGCCAAATTTCATCTCGCAGTGTGTTAAATTTAAATCAATTGATATAGAATGGTTTTAGAAATAAAGTATATCACACTGATTATTTTAATTATTAAAACTAATTACTTGTATTAATTCAACATTTTAACATAAAGTTTGTATTAAGAAGAATTTATTAACATAAATAGAATTTACACTTAACAACGGACTTACTTATCTACTAATATACACATTTTACACAAATCTGGAACTAATAAACATATTTTTTTACTTATCGGGGGATTCCCATGAGATAGTTTTTTGGGAAAATAATTCGTCCCTTGTTATATTATCCAGAACTTTTATCTGCAAATAAAAATAACGTGTTAAAAAGCACCGACTTTGGAAAAACAAAATTGAATACATTCTGATTATGATGTTTTAACACAAATATATTTTAGATTTGTACATTATTGTTTCTTTTTCCATAATAATCTCAACTTTAGTAAATATATTTTAATTTAAGAACCTTAGATTTAAAAATGTTAACTCACTTTTTTGTTTTACATCTCCACAGGCTTGTTTCAAAGTCTTTATACACTCAACAGATATATTTGAAATATCTTTTATATAACTAATAAAACTAACAAATAGGTATTTTAGGTCTGTAGGCCCACCTCTTTTTGAGATATTTGAGAAAGCATGCGCAAAATATGAAGGAGAATCAAATGAACTATTGATGCTTGAAGATCCAAGAATAATTTCACACAAAATCAGTTTATTCACTTGTAGCAATATAAATTTAATATTTCTTATAATTTGAAAATAAATTTTAGACATAAGAAAAATAAATATGAATTTAATTCTATTTTATTATGACAACATCTAAAATACCCATTTTATTGTCTTGTATATTGGTTTTTATGCTTATAATCAACTATAACGCGATAATTTGTTGTTTTGGACGCACTAAGACCCATTAAAAATCAACCGCCAATTTCAATTTCTTTTTATAGACTCATGCATTTATATCTATCATTTTAAATGTAAATGTGTATATATTTTATATCTTTACAGGAGCTCCAAATAACTAATAATAAATCTTTTATTGAGCCGACTCAAATGGCCATTAATCAAAGTCCTTCAGGTGACAAAAATTCTATAAAATTTTTATTTTGAATGTGCCTAAATCAAAACTGAATTAGATCCTGTTTAAAAATCATCCACCAACTTGCGAATATTTGGACATACGAGTACACAACAAATAAAGTTGGATTTACTTTACGATAATTATAATAAAATCATTTATACGCAAGAAATAATTGTCGCATTAATATGAAGGCAATCACAAATAAATATTACTGTCAACGACAATAATTTTATCCCCCAAATAAACAATAATAAAAAAATGCATTCTCTTACAGCCAGTACCCATTAGTAGGATTCGTACGATCATGTATTTCCTGCATCAGCATATTTTATTCGACTTCATATGTAAATTATTAGCACCAAATATACACACACACAAACAGAACTTGAAATACCTACATGCAATTTTAAATATCGCAAGAATTAAAATATTGTTCATGAAAATTCATATACTTGTGAAATAAGAATATTATTATAAAAATTACAATTTTACAAATAAATGTCAAATCAAGTATGCATAAGTGTAATGTCATTTTAAAAATTTTAATGAGCAATATTCGAGCAATTATTGAAGACCTCATTTTTAATTCCAGGTAAAATATTTGACTATTATTTACTATAATGCAGTACACCTTTCAGATATGAAAGAAAATCATTTACTTACATGTTTACGAATATATTTGATGAGCAAATCTAGATTTTCTGGATCGACCTCTCCCTGTTGATACATCCTTCTCCAAATAGCCCCTGCTAAAACAACATCATCTGATTGCAAGCCTTCATCGTAAGCTATCAATGCTGCCTGAAATTGCTCATTCAGCTCTTGAACTTGAGCTCTAGTTCCTGCAGGATTCGATGCACCCAGTTTTTTAACTCGTAAACCGACATCAGACCACAAAGCTTGAACGATCCTATTACGAACGTATCGACCATCGTCTCCTTCTGCCATACATCTTACCATTAGCATCCAAACATGCAATTCAGTAATAACAAACCAAGAATAAAATGTATCAGGCAGATTAAATTCTTCAAAAAAAGTCTACATATTTGATCTTATCTGCAATTGATTCGTATAACAAATATCCAGCAGCATTTAACCTCTATAAGTTGAATTAACATATATAAGATGAGCATAAGATTTTCCAGTACGCTAACTTACTCCTTTATCAATGCTTATAAAAGGAAATTTACTTAAAATTTTTTTAATTAACGAGTATTCCTTTCCATCTGGTTTTTCAATAGTAGAAATTTCATGTGTTGTTGCATATGTGCATTTTGTTAAATCTTTATCATTTGCACTTATTTTATCGGCAATTGATAGTATATTTCGAAAATGCCAAATCTGTCTATTTATCTGGTATAAGGGGAGAATGTGTTTATTAGATATCTAAAAATAGCTTATTATAATAAATCGCATTAACATAGAGGATCCTGTTTACCTTTAGGCAGCGATAAATACTACTCAAATTCATATTTAGAACTGATTATACAATTGATTTTCTTTATAAATCAATTGAATATTTTCAAAATCACATTTCTACTGACTTAAAGTGAAGAGGTTAGATAATTTATGAATTTGTGCTGACATCTATGATTTTGCGATGTAATCTAAATTTTGTAAAACAAATTGACAATCTTGGCAATGGTGTTAGATTCGAGGTATTTAATTTGAGACACTAAAATGTATAAATTGTATTGTAAACGTTATTATGGAAAAAATTTATAAAATTGGTAATCTACGATTTATATTTACAATATTTCGTTTCAGAATAATTGCGAAAAGTGAAGATATTGAAGGGAGAGACAGTATTACTTTGATATTAGATTTCCTTATGGATGTAATTCTAATAAGTTAATATATATACAGTGCAGGTAAAATTCTTCGTTTTCGAAGAAAAATCTATCATAGTACTTTGGTGTATCTATATCTGTTATAATTTGGGAAACGTATGAACCGTTGATAGCATTTAATCGTCATTCATTTTCATCGTATTTATTTAAGTGATATTGCCAAATGAACAGTTATTCATTTAAATTAACTATATTTCTATAAAACACAAAGACAATTCCATTTATAAGAGATACTTATCATCAAAAATTAATGATTAGCCATATTAATAAGTTAGTATTGGCTTATTTCATTTTTTTTCTTGAAATGAACATGACTACTGTTTTTATTCATTTGTCACAATTTGAACAATAAATTTATATCTAAATTTATAACTGGTGGTTAAAAACTCAAATTTGATTATTATGGTTGAAGTTTCGAACATACACATATACCAGTTTTGTAGTCATACAATAATAGAATGTTAGGTTAACATAATTTGTGAAAAAAATGCATTTGTAGTAGACAAACACAATGTCCACTAGAAGTGGTAATAGAAGTAAGCAAAAAGATCAGTGCAAACTACATTGGGTAAAGCTGCACAGAATAGTGATCCCGATCCGGAAATAATTGATTTATCCCATTTAAGAAAACCAATCGATACAAGTTTATTTGGTTTATCCCAGATATTATCTTTATTCGAAACAGCTACTGATGAGGTATATCATATATAAATAACGTTTTTATAACTTTAAGTCAAATAATCTTTTCAGGTCCGTAGGTATATTGCTTATGAATGCGAGTTAATGTTTGAATGCCGCATATGCCGTACTGTCTTCAGAAGTCTAGCAAATTTTATACTACATAAAAGAAATTATTGCTTGGAAGTATATAGTCCAGTTAATCGTCAAACTAAAAACGATTTTGAAGTACTGCATCCATGATTGAATCGATTTTCAAAAAACATTACATTTCTATATTTTAGAATGATGACTGCAGTGTTGTAAATACAGACAAGGATGTCCCTAACTGTGATGAAAAGGAAGTCTCTAATAACGAGACCACACCAAAGAGATACCCAAAACGTAATTTATCATTAGTACTGAAAAAACTGGCCGACAAAGAAGAATGTAAAAAATATACTGAAAGTGTTGTTAATGAAGAATTAACTGAAGGAAGCTATCTAGATGAAAGTAAACAAAGAGAAATGTTACCAGATACAATATATCTTGAGGGTATTGAAAGTAATAAAGATAGTGTTTTTCAAACAATAGGCGATAAACGAAGTAGAGATGATTTAATAAAATCTGAGGTAAAGTTATTCGATAGTTTTTAATCCAACTTGTGTAAAGCTTTAAGAGGATACAATCTTTACTTACTTACACCTTTATTGAATCTGTGCTCTCAATTCTTGTCTTTTGACTTAACTCCCTTTGTTTATTAGTTTGGGAATATTTGGTTCCAATACACCATGGCTGATTGAACGTACTTATAAATTTCAATTGGAAAAAATTTTCTTTATTATTCTGTAAAGAAATTATAGACAATAGTTGAACTGTCAAAAAATAATTCAATTTATTCATCAGTACCATTATGGTGGTTCAGATTTCATAAGCTTTTCAATAGTTTCAGTTTCTACAGCTTTACAGAAAAATATGAATTGCGAAATAGATTTTTAATAAGAACGGTGGTTATTTTCCCATTGTTTTTAACTTTCGTACTATTAAAACACATTAAAACATAAAATGCATGATTTTGTCGCAGAATTATTTTCAATCTGTTTAACTAATAATGTTTTGTTCTTAACAGGTTATGGAAATACACCATATATTAAATTCAAACGAAGCAATATTAGCACCAGATGGTAAAGTATTCACGTTTAAAAGTGATATAAACGATACTGCCGGGCAAAAATTAATATGTACGATATGCAACTTAAAATTTTCCACTAAAAAGACATTAACTCATCACATAAAGTACAAACATAACGATACTCGACTCGTTTACATATGCCCTGAATGCAAAGACGACTTTGCAAACGCATGGTGCGTTTTTCGACACCTCTACAAGGTTCATCGGAAGACCTCCACGCAGATACGTCGTATGAGAGATCATATCCATTTAAATAGAATCGTTAAAAAGCAAGAACCTATAAAGAAAAAAAGCAATGTAACATTGGAAGTAGAATACGAACATGAATATGATTTCCCTCATGATAATTCACAATATTGTGAAGCTTGTGGGAAGAGATTTGATAGAAAAGCTGCATTGCATTCGCACATTCAAATGTGCGTGAAAAGGTTAGCCCTCGCCACAATTAAAGAAAATCAGAAAAATGTGCAGGAAGAAAAAGTAGTTAAACAAGTTGTAAAAGGATCTGGTAAGCGAAAACTAGGTGTATCACAGAAAATTATTCGGGAAATAATTTAGATGCAATCATTGAAGAAAATGAAAAATTAGATGAATTTAAAATTAACGAAATAAATGAAAATAATAGGAAACTAGTTGATGAAAAACTAACAAAGACTGATGATGAAGATATTTCAGTTGAAAATGAAGCTGACTACAGAAAACACTTAATACAGGAAATTATTCTTGGAAGCAGAGGAACAAGTACTGCAGATACATGCCTTAATAAAAAATTTATCGGATTAGTTTCAGATGAAGAGGAAATATTAGGCTTTGTTAAAGGAACTGATATATTACTAACAGATAAAGAAGCAAATAATATCGTTGTAAAAGAGAAGACACCTCCGTTAATCGAAGAAAATCATCAAAATAATGACTGCATTATCCAGTTAGAATGTACAGAAACGATATCTGATGTGATAAATGTTGACGTAAAAATAGAAGAAACCAAAATAAAGCCGATTAAAGAAGCAAATATTGAAAACAGCGAATTAGACTTAAATGTTGTGAAAGGTGAAGATGTTGATTTTAAAACGAATAAACAAAATATTGGCGAAGGAGCATTCCATGAATTTCCAAAAATCATTGCTCCAAAACAGTATGCTTCAAAGAAATGTAAAAGTGCAAATACAAGTTCAGCTGACCAAAGCACTATAGCAGTCTTAAATGAGGATTTTAAAATAGAAAATTTATCAAACAGCAATTTGAATACTCTCAATAATAATGGATCTACAGAAACAATAGATCTCCCGTTTAGTACTCAGAATGATGACGTTACCGTAGATATTGAATACAATGTTTCGGAGACTAATGAGGTCATTTATACTAGTGATAGCGAAAGTTGCTCGTGTTTCGATGAAAAAAGCAACGATTCGATCACATCCTCAGAAGCAAATGAATTTGTACCTATTGAATCAACTGTTAGTGCAGATGTATCGTCACATAAAAGTGAATCTATTGACTAATATAGAAGATGATGTAGATGAGTCAATTAAAGATGAAAGCTGATACAGATGCACCGTCAATTAAGGTAGAAACTAGTATAAATGAACCTTTATCCAATGTAGAAGCTACTATAAGTGAATTTTCAAACCACATAAAGGCTGATATAAATGAACATTCAGTTAACATAGACACTAGTATCAATGAAACATCAACAAATATAGAGTTTGAGATAAATGAAACATCAAGAAACACAGGGGCTTATAGAAATGAAGCATCAACAAAGATACAGAACAATACCATGTTACAACCTAATATACAAACCAATACAGAGAAACGACTAACCAACATACAAAGCTATGCAGATGAGTTGATAAGTAGTATAGAAAGCGATGCAGATGAACCATTAACTAATACAGAAGAATATGCAAGCGAAAGTAACGAAGAATTATCTAGAGAAGATGAAAAACGCGGTATAAAACGAAAGTATTCAATTGAAATAGAAAAAGAAGACGAATCAGAAATAGCATTGCGGAAAAGATGTGGAAATTGTGTTGATTGGAGTAGCTTTTCTTGTATATCTTGTTCTATAAAATTTCCAAATAATAACGAATTATTAGAACATATGGCGTTACATTTCAATTGGTTTAGATACGAATGTATGCAATGTAATTTTAAAGCGTATCTTAAAAGTGACTGTATAAATCACAGGTGCTCTGATGAATTCATCACTAATTGCATTACTGAAATACCGCTGTGGAAAACTGTTAATATGGCATCCTCATTTAATAATATTCAAAATAAAAGTAATCGTTCACCAGAAATAAAAAATAGTAAGCATGTACTAAATAAAAAGGAACCAAGTTTAACATGTAATGTAGAAAAAATCAAAACTCAAGATCCTTCCTTACGTAAAATGATTATGGAAGTCATCTTCGGTACATCAGATAATATTGCTACAGAGCTACCAGTTTCTACTACGAACACAAGACCAATAAGAAATCGCATAAGCATTCAAACAGTGCAAAAAGACTTTGAATATGATATGAAGCAGATTGATTCAAAAATGCGAAGAACTGCCAGTGATTATCGGGTTAAACCCATTAAGATAGTGAAAAATAATGATATGAATTTCCATGTTGTAAATACAAATTCAGATGAATTAATCAAGAAAAAGAGAACTTACTAATATCTATTCAAGTGATTTCGCATGATGTGTTCAGCAATATATCTGTAATAATTAAAATTATATTTTATTTTTTTGTTGTACAGTTTTCATAGTGTATACGTTGTTTATTAAAACAAGTGATTTTGTAATTTGTTTTATTTATATTTGTAAGATTTTTGTGACAACAAAATAATCAGGAACATCAAACCTTTGAATTTCACTAACTGCCAGTACATGGTAGATCATCAGCAACCAGCAGAATTTTAATTCCATTCGACTTTATTACCATTTATTACAATAACCATATATAACCTCACTACAATATTTACTGTCAAGTTGTTTTCCCTCGTAAATTTAATGCGCATGTGCAATGAAAATGAACGACAGATTAGCTGCTAGCGTCATCTGTAGAGAGTGTATTACAACAATGATGGGAATCTTCCCCGTAAGAATAGTTTTTTAAATGAAGTATAGATGTCGCCGACAGTAGAACGTTAATAAACGTTAATAAAGGCACTTGATAGATATATGAAGTACCGCAATAGGTAAAAAACATATGTTAGAGAGAGAAGTATATTTTGGACCCAAAATGGCGGTTTTACTTTGCTGTCATATGCCAAATATTTTTTGACGTTTACAAAATTGACGGTGTTGTTTTGCATAATCAGATCTGATAATTCTGTGAAAAAGCATGTTGAATGTAAAAACAAATTCGTGATTTTTTATCTGAAAATACCACATTATCACATAAATTTACATTATCTACAAATTGTTGCGCCAATCCCTATCTTTGCTGCTTGTTAACTTCCGTCAAGTATATTTTGTTAGTTGCACATGAATTTTTGAATTCACTATTTTTAATTCTGCGGCGCATAGTATAAATTGAAGCAATGAAATTTATTTGTTCCCGTGCACTAATTGCTGTTTCGATGGGTTCTCACGCAGGAAATTTTGTAAATTTGTGTCTTTCTGTTGACTCGAAACATTTCACCTTCCAGATCCTTGCCTCCTGACTATTGATTCAAATTCAATAAGTTTCCTCTTTTATCACACTACCGTGTTTTACTAATTTATAATTCGGCTGCTATAGTCCTTATTGGAACACCATCGGTCAATCTGACTTGTAACATCTCTCTTTTGTGGGCACTCAAATTGGGCATGTTTTAGCTTTAAATTAACCCCTGTCACTTTTGACATTTGTTTTTGTTCATTTCTAAAGAGGCGTAACGTAACTTCAAACTTTCTGGACAGAGTATTTTCATCAACTCCGAAAGTGTAGCAATCAACTACACGGACTGCATAAAAATAAGAAAAATACATTCGAATTTACCGCGCTCGTTTGGACCCAAAATGGCGGTTCGATTGTGGCTGCCTATCTATTAATTTCAAATTGACAAGACATCTGACTGGTGTCTTAGAAGCAATAATTTGTCCGGTTCGCTGCTTGTTTATGAACGTCCCTTGCCCCTCTACTTTAAAACTGTCCCGTTCTGAATATACTGTAATGTGTAATGGAAATATTAGTGTAGCCGTTTCCAACGGTTGGAAGTATCAGGAGCACGCGCATTATAATTAAACCGAACGCTTTTATTGTAATGGGCATGCTCCTGATACTTCCAACCGTTGGAAACGGCTGCAGAAGCAAAGCTAGAATAGTAAGAGGCCCGACTACCGTTTGACAGTTGGCGATGTTGCCACAGTTAAATTTTTTCATAATATAATGTTTTTATAATTTATTTAAAACGTATTTTAAAATCGGGCTTCATACACACATGTGTAGACGTATTTTGAATTTCAGTAATTAAATCTAAAAATTAATGGAGTAATCTCAATTCCCGTATGAAGGTAACAGCCTGTAACAGGAAAAGAGATTGTGAAGTTAATACCGAATATTAATAGACAAAATTGTATATGTAGATGTAAAACATTTGTAGAAATATGTGTATGAAGCCCAATTTTCAAATTATATTGAAATAAAATCAAGCAAACGATTTATAGAATTATTTAGATATGGCACCGCTGTAATCAGCTGGTAGACGACCCTCGTAATCCAGTTATTTAGTTGCTTAGGTAAACATACATATTTGAAGGTAACCTATACCACCCTATACTGTATACCTGCTGATACCACCAAAAAATTGGCAAATAAAAGTGCGTGATCAGCTAATCAAAACGTGATCGTATCTGATCAGCTTATCATAAGTAATATAACAAGTGACGAAGATTTTATCAATAAAATTTATTTGGATAGTTTGTAAGTGCTTGTTGAGTAAATAATTAAATTATTTAAGATCAACAAGCACGAACAAATTATTCAAATCAATTTTATCAAAGAAAAATCTTTGTCACGCGTTGTATTTAAAAAGACTATATCACGAACAAAATTTGTTGCAATGTAGGATGTAGGTAGTTTGCTATTAGTAAGTTCCGCAGTTATCGGATATTTTCGTAATTTACTCTCCTAGTTGTGTTCATTTTGCCTTACCAGCCAAATAGTCAGAAGAAGAGGAAACAAAAAAAAAAACAAGATTTGCTTTGTGTAGTAATTGCGAGCATTGTGAGTGAAAGCATAGTGAAAGTGAGTCGTTTTGACAGTATTCCATTTGTATTGATAAAACCACGAGTGATTTTATCACTTATTAAAATTCACACGTGATTTTTTCGCTATAAAACGAATGTCATTGGCTGTTGCTAAGGAATTCCAACTGTGTGATTGGTTGACAGATATGTGAGTGATATAGTCATATAACAATCAACGATTAAAACCGGTTGCTATGGTAAATCAACAAAGGTGATTATCGCTTATTAATGAAAAAGCACGGTGCTTGATTATCACTTATTAGTCCAGTAGAGGTATAAGGAATTAATACATTATGAGTTGTATAATCGAATATATACCACCTAGAAGATGAAATACTCTTCACAGAATAATCCTACTGCACTTTTTGTTGGCTTTTACTAAATATGTCTCTGATTTCATAAATTTTTCATAGGATTTGATCGCGATATGACTCCATTTCTTGGTGATTAGACTGTGATAGTTATAACGTCAATTAAAGGTTTGTTCGAACCTATAGTTCAGAACTGTTCTCTGACTGATGCACTTTCGCAATAGAATTTTTAATTCGCGAACTTGAAATTCTTAGAATTCGATTCTAGAACCGTTCACTCAGTTCTTGCTAGGCAGTAGGCAGTAAGTATTTTAAATTCTGAAATAGTTCGAGACATGCGCATCGTAGTTTCTGATATTTGAATTTACGTTGAGGAAAGGAGGTTAGAATTATTACACTTTCCCTAATTGAAAAGCGAAGTATTTTCACTAGATAGAGCCCTACTGTAGACTACTGTACAGGTGTCGCTGGTATCTTAATTAGAATACGCCCTTATTATATGTATCTTCTCCTGCCTGCTTTTGTGATGGATACGAATACAAAATGAACATAATTCAGTTTATTGAGTATTTATTATTCCTTCTTAGAACTTACCTTCTGTTAATTCATTTGCATTTCCTCCCATTGTACAAAGTAAAAACAAAAGATTATATTATGATCAGATATGAGGTTATGATTGAGAAGTGTATAATTCTGTTCGTACGTCTTCAGAACTATTTTAGAACTTGAACTTGAATGATCATGCGCAGTAGACCCAGAATTTTAAATTCGAGAACGATTCTCGAACTGTAGGTTCGAACAAACCTTAAATGAGCACATAATTTTTCAAGACTATCCCGTAAGGAAATATCAATAATGAAACATTTATTAGTAAAACATCGACTTCAAACTAAAGAGTTTACAATAGATTTTACAATATCGTTGTTTTCATCTGCCATTTTTTCAATGATGTTAAAGTGATCTAATTCCTCAAGCAGTATATATTCGTGTCGCAGTTCTTGCTTCTTTAAAATGTTAGCAAATAATTCCGATTGCTTTATGAAAGCCGGAGAATCATTTTCACTGGTTATCACGAAAAATTTCGGCGAAGTATTCACAATATCTTCGAAATTCCAAAACATGGGACTTAGGTTCTCTGCCTCATTTTCTGTTAATTTTAGCGGTTCGTTTATTGTAGTTTTAACCAGAGGCATTAGATTATAAATCCCGCTAATCAGAAATATAGATTTTATAAGTTGACGTTCAT
Organism: Holotrichia oblita; assembly: GCA_023690525.1. Lineage (NCBI taxonomy): Eukaryota > Metazoa > Arthropoda > Insecta > Coleoptera > Scarabaeidae > Holotrichia > Holotrichia oblita. Next base: position 74,626,843 of record CM043020.1, on the reverse strand, counting down.
CATTTGTTAAATTGGCATAAAATTTCGGAAATAAGCTTATAGCTAAATGAGCGCCTGCGGAATGTCCTCCGATTGAAATAGATCTGGAAGTATAAAACAAAATTAACATCGTTGTTGTAATGCTTTTATTATTATTATTATTTACTAGAATAAAAGTACGCATTGCTTTAAATAAACTTACTTGCTTTTATTTTCCAACGCATATTTTAAGCAGGCCTTTACAGCTAATTGAATCTCTGATATTATTTCCGGTATTGTACATTGGGGACATAATGTGTATCCAATAATAATGGTTTTACATCCATTATGATGTAAGGAATGTGCTACATAACTAAACAAATCTTTACCGCCTTCTTGCCAATATCCACCGTGTATAAAAATGAATATAGGTGCGTCTATTTAACAAAATTAAATTAATTAAAATACTATTATAGTATACATATATACTAACTACCATATATTTATTATTAATTGAAAATTCAAAAGTAACTACTCACCAGTTGGTAAGTCAGTTCCAAAAATATCCAATTTGCTTTTGTCACCATTGCCATAAGGAATGTTTAAATTGCATGGAATTTTGTGTCGTGTATCGTTGCTTACTGATAAAATAAAATATCCAGGATAATGTTTAATCATTTTGTACTTAAAAAATAATTATAATTTTACTTACGTGTACTTATTAATTCTTCATATTTTTGAATGAGTATATCTCGTGGGTAGCGTTTATTCCAATAGCTTGGTGAATATAATTTTTCTAATTCTATCATCTCAGACATATTTACTTTCCTATAGTTAAAACAATGTTATCAGGTTATCACAATTTATGTTACGCTGGCTAAATACCCAAGTTTATGCAATTCGCGATTATTTTTCATAGACGGTGTTGAATAATATGCAAAAATTATGTCTGCCTTAAATTGTTATAATGTAATTAATAGAAAGCAGTAAATAAATATTTAATATAGAAAAACAACGGAAAACAACGCTGAATTTAAAAATTTAGTTGTAAAAATTGTATCGGTATTACTTACATCTACATATCATAAGGATATTTGTAATCGAAAGTTGTTTTATATTTAGAAAAACTTTTGCAGGTCACTGTACATTACGCAACCTCTTGTACTTTTTACTCTTCTTATGGAAAACCGGTTTTGTATGGATTGCCAATATAAAGACGTATATTTCTCAACTTTGATGTATTGTGCAGTTAATATTGAACTATTCTAGTTTTAATTTTCGATTATATTTTGTAATTGCAGATTTATTTTATAATAATCTCATATAAATGCATACATAATATGAATGTCAAACCAATACTGAATGCAGAGTACTTAAATTATAAATTTGCTCAGTTTAACCTAAAGAATTTAAAACTGAATTCGAATAATTATTAAAATTTGGATAAAATTGTAATAACCTTAAAATTCAAATACATCGCTACCCTAGTCATCAAAAATAAAAGTTACACAATGTTCACGTGATGTAACACACATTTGTACACATATATTAGTTTTACTGCAAGTCGGTTAGGGCGCTGATGGTTATGGTGGGGATGTTTTATTATTCAATGTGATAAGCAAAGTATGGTAAATGTTTGTAATTACCTATATTCGAAATAGTTGTTTGTGTCTGAGTTGTGTGCTGTTATGTGCTAGGTTGCATGCAAAATGATAATAAACATGCGTATTTTGAAAATTCCAGTTCAAACAATAATCAAAAATACTTAGACAGAATATTAGTTTAGAATGCAGAAAATATTTTCGATACATACTTAACTTCACAGCAAAAGAAAACGTTAAATAGACAAATTATACAATAATTATTTTGTTGTGAGAAGATCTTCTATTTATTGATGTTATTGAATATGACATATTTTTTTACGTAAAGAAAAAAATATTTTAAAGTAAAAATAGTAGTTTATACAACGAGTCAATAATGACAGTTATTATTCCCGAGAGCTGAATTTACGAAGCGAGCCGCGTAAGCGGCGAGGGAGTAACTCGGTTCGAGGGAATAATAGTCATTATTGCGAGTTAGTATACACTACTATATCTAGGACTAACTGAAGATTACTAAAAAAAAACAAATCAATTTAACGAAAATATCAATTAATAGATTATGATATGGCGTTTGAAGGTTTGACAGACAGAGGTTTTGACGTTTGACTATTAATTAAATACGAAATACTCGGAACTTGTTTATCGTTACTATGATAACGTTGGTATCATTATGTTCTTATTGGCTGGATGCAGGGAATAATGATTACGTTATGGCTCATTATTCCCTGTTCGCATTTCATTATTCCCTCCGGGTATTATGAGTACAGTAATCCCTCCATTTACGCGGGTAATTGGTTCCATGAAAATAGCGCGTAAATGGAACTTGTGTGAATGCGAATGAACCTGAATGTTTAAATACACACATATAATCGGAATCACGAAAGAAGAGCGCTGCGTCTCAAATTGCCGCGTCTAGTAACGACACACATTTCCAAAATTATTAGTCAAGATACTTTAAAAGATAAAGATAACAACATAAACGTATGTCATTTGTCTGTAACATATCTGTAGGACAGACGTTTCATTGACCTGGTGTCCCCAGCAATGTACAAGACAAAGATAGAAATGTAACCAAAATGAGACTTCTATACCAACTACAGATAGCCGCACTTCGAGACGTAATTTGATTAACGTTGTTTTACTGGTTGTCGAATTTCAAATAGGATATGTTCGTAATCTATCACTTGTATTACAACTGACGTTAACCTTAAAGTTTGACACTTCGTTATGTGCGCGCCATTGCAATTTTGAAATTCTACCGGAAGTACGATATCTAATATGACGCTGAAGTACCGATTTGATTCATACGTTAATTTATTAATGACTCAGGGCTCTTCTTTCGTGATTCCAATAGTACCTAACTTTTAGGAAGATAGGGTGTTATTCGCGCACATGTTGCAAAAACTACGCGCGGAATTAAACGCGGAATCATCACAAACCGCCATCTGGCGTGCAATAGAACATTTATATTAAATTAAAATTAAGAAATTTTCAACCGCGTTAAAGCGAATTCGCGTAAATGGAGATCGCGTAAATGGAGATCGCGTAAATTCAGGGATTACTGTACTATTATTAACCAATAGTGATTAATATAATACCTACTTTATGATTTAGTCGTAGATAAAAATATTTATTATACAAGACTACGACTTATATTTCCCGCCTCACAAGTGCTGCTCTACACGACTTGAAAGTAAATTAAAAGAATCGCTTATTTTTGTATTTTGTGTCCGGTTCCTGGTTACACCCCTCTTCTTTCCCAATTCTTGTTTATGTTTACAAAAAAGCTCCTTTTTAAAAGTTACAAAAGTAACGTTAATTGCATATTATAGTTTACATTAGTTGTGTTTTACCACTTACATATCTGTTTAGTAGTGCTTGTATATGATTATTGTATAGTTAGAATTTACAAAAAATGTTTAAACTAGACGAACTCAAATCTTACTTGAAAGATTTAAATTATCCAGGATTCAATCTGATGGGGAACGAGGAAATAGCAGATATTTTTAGTAAGAAAAACAGGAGTTACTTTCTCTCCTGGTTTGTTCAAAAATGGGATCAAGACATTGTATTGCCAGAGGATGAGACAGCGAAAGCTGCAAGTTTAGCTAACGTTTTATACAACGGTGGTTTTTGTACATCTCAAGAGAGTATTAAATTTGTAAACAATTCTCTTGAATTACAACCAGATGATCAAGTAATTATTTGATTTAATTATTCATTATTTAAATGTATCGCTTTCATTTACTATTTTAGTTAGTAATAATAAACAGAATGCTTTATAATTTGTGGATTTTGAACTCGACAGCGAAAATGATGCTTGTGATATAGATTATTCAGAGCAAATGGAAATTCTTTCAAAATTAGATGTCAATATTTTTCCAACAATGGGACCAATACAAATTAGAAAACCAGAAGAACGTTTACAGAAAATGGAAAAAGTTGAACAAGATATTAAAGAATTGAAAAAAGAAATAGAATGTATGCATAATAAATACGACTCAACAGCAGATATTACTTCAGATAAAGAAATCGATTGGCAAGCATTCGACCTTGTAAAGGATCAGATCTCCATATTAATACATAATTCCGTTAGCGTATTGAAGAATCAGAAAGAAGTTAATACAGGGAAGTTTAGTGATTCTTTTGAAGCTGGTGCTTCTAATTGTAGTCAAAATATTGCTGAAGTCTCAAAAGTAAGAACATTTTTATGATTAATTAATTAATAATGATATTATACTCGTATATGTATATATTTGCAGTTGTATGATAGTAAGAAAGTGATTAAGGAATTTGCACCTGCAGAATGGGAGAAAGCTGATAAAAGTAATTGTGCTCTTACTGATACTATCAAAATACTCTCATTACTATCACAAGAAGTATTGAATACGGATTGAATTTTTGAGGAAACAATGTATAAATTTTCCCAACATATTTATTCTTTATATCATTCTTATATAATAAAACTTTTTATATAATAAGGTGTAAAATTATAATTTGTACACAGTCCCATACCGCATATAATAAGTACAAAGAAAATACTTTTTCAGTAATAATTTATTGGCAACTTTATAAAACAAAATTTACATCCTAAACCTTAAATACAGTCAACTTAGGAATATTACCATCACCATCCTTTTCCTTAATAGTCTCATATTGCTCTACTAAGCCATGTTCATCTGCATGAGCCAAGATATCACAGATTAAAGGTGATTCAACGCCAAGTATGTATTCACAATATTTTGGTTCCAACAAGTATAAAGAAACAGCATTCAGATTTGGTGTATTTTCTAAACATTTAAGTTTAACTTCAGTCTGCCGTGGTTTTCCTGTCTTGTCGCAAATAGTTCCATCTGAGTAAAAATGTGATAGTTGAGTTCGAACAGCTACAGGTTTAGGTTTTTTATGAGGATGAGACTCAATCCATTCTATATGTTTCGTTTTATCAAAGATGCCAAGACTAATTGATGTTTTAGTTTTATCCTTTTCAATGTGATATTGTTCTATTGATTTGCCATAACAAAATTCATATTTCCACCAACCCGTACCACCATGAAGGCAATTTTTTCCAGATAAAAAGCTTTCAACTGGGAGGTATCTGTCGGTGGACTCTCAACCATTTGTCGCGGTTCCTCTTTATCTTTAAAATCCAATGGGAAAAATTCAACACGTATAGGTTCTACATCAGCTTTTCGTCTTAATTTATTACTTTCTGCTTTCATTTTTAATAAATTATGAGGCTTTTTTGGGCTGCTATCATCTAAAGGAATACAATTTATTGGGTTATCACCAGTATCCTGTGGTTTGTATTTGTGATGTGCGCATAAGAAAGGTGACAAAACAACAATTTCATATTGACAAATTGAAGTTTCCTTTAATGAATAAATTTCATGCTTCCCATGTATAAAACAAACATAGACTACCTTAGTTTGTCTCGGTTTATTTTGATTCAGTTCACATAATGTACCATTACCCATATTAAGTTCAAAATATGGTAAATTCACTCCATCAATTTTTTTTGTTGGAGCTGGAATATTTCTTTCCTCTTCAGATAATTCCTTAAGATTATCTAAAGTAATTTGATATTGACTTTTATCCCATTGGCCCAAAATATATTCCTGAAGTTTAACTTTCTTTCCTTCACGATCTTCATGATATTGTCTTATAAAACGACCATGACATACTTCATATGTCCAATAAGACTCCAACCGATAAGAGCAAGAAGATTGTGAGAATAAAGGTGAAATTAATTCCAAAGGTGTCGGTCCATCATAAGTTTCAACAACTGTAGATTCCTTTTCTTCTATATTAGGTAATATACATTTGTATTTCTCTTCATGGGAACTAGTAACAATAATGTAATCATCGCCTACAAGTTCTTGATTTAAACTGTCTCCTGGCCAGTTTATATTGAATAAAACTGCATCATCAAAACCTTTGATGTCGTGTCCTATAACTGAACTGGTAGACGTTAGACATAGAATATATATTATAAAAGGTTTCATTTCGTTATTCTGTAATTCTAAACCAATACTTTTATTAAACAACTCATATTAATATATTTCGAACAATCAGAAACCACCACGCAAAATTACGTATTTGAACATTTTTGACATTTATTTTGACACTGACATTTAGAAATGGTTTTTACTCATAATAAAATCACTCTATTTATCTTGCTTTCACAACAAAAGTTATTCATTTTGTTCTTTTTTTATCGGACGATTTTGTGACGCTGGAATATAAATATAACTAAATGAATACCTGCAAAAAGTAATAACCGGGAATATTTTTACAGTCACATTAATTACTTTTGTTTTATGCTAGCAATCTCTATTTCACATCCTTTTCTAATACTGTGATTTTACTCCTTTATATGATTAAATGTGACAAGATTTCCGTTAAATTTGCGTTCAACAATAGCATATCAGTGATTTTCGTGTTAAGTTTCATGAGTTTTATAATAGAATGGTTTCATAGAAGCCATGGATGTATTATATATGGATAGCGTCTAATATACCGAGAGTTGCTTTATTCACCGGTGTACATCAGTGATGCCATCAGATGGCATCAAGCCGTTGCTTTATTCAACGGTTGTTTCCTGATGTTCCATCATAAATGGTTGCTTTCTCCACCGGTTAATCGATGGTGTTACACCATGGTTACACCACATCCACCGAACTTCGAGTTCGATGTTAGCGATGGATTGAGAAGTGGGGAGAGTCAGCTGTTTTTGTTTATATCGGCGTAACAGAAAAATTTAAGGTTATTACAGGTTATTAGACGAACGGCAGATATGGATTATGAATTCGAATATATAATGGGGTGCACTTTTGCACGCGGATAACAGATAAACAAAGTATGATATTGAGGAACGGTATGTATGGTGTTTGAGATGTTTAAAATGAACTATCTGAGCTATCTAAAACCACAATTCAGCCAATAATATAAATATTTAACTACACATTTTAAACCTGTATCCCACGACGAAACTTATTGTAGTATTTTCATTAAGATAAAAGATTCTATAATCGACGGTGTCGCAATCTAGACGAATACGTAAAGATACCTTTTTTGGTAAAACGAGAGAAACGTAAATGTCATAAACTGTAAACATAACCTCTCAACATAAAAGTCAACACTGCCATAACACCAGAAATCGTTGCTTTAATCTTCGCAAATTACATGCACCATAAATCCATCTAATTATGACGTCATCACATCAAGCGATGTGGTGTTGATGAATAAAGCAACTCTCGGATACTAAACAAGTGCAGCGCATTGACTCCAACATTAGTGTGAGAGGTTGCACAAGTGAGATAGAGCTAGAATAGGCAAAGGATTCATATACGCCCATAAGATTTACATTGTTATTTTGGTTTCGTTTAGGTATTTATCCGTTTATCTCGTTTAATATTGATCGGATACCGACTTAAATATATGAAATGCGTAGCGGAATAAATAGAGAATAATTTGTACTTTGATTTTTATTATAGATACCTAAGTAAATACTATTAAATATATTAAGAAAGCCCGTCAATGCGTTTCCCCATATAGGTATGAAATATATGTTAAATCTTCCGCACAAATAATATATAATACTTACCTTTTAGCGTTATATGGGTAAGGTGGTGCATAAAAAATATTCGTAAGCAAGATTTTCCCAATATATTAAATGAAATTGATTTTTAAAGTGATTTATGGGATATTCATAATCTTTGTGCCAAAAATCACAAAACCATTTTCAATATCTTTGTCTCAGGTATTGGCGAGTGAAATATACAATTACCATAAACTAAAGGAATACATAAAATTCGTATAATGAGCATGAAATAAACTAAATTAAAAATTAATTCTTATAAACAAAGAAAAATAATGTATTGCTCAAATTTAAACAAACATTAAAATATTAATTTATTGAAATTTAAACTAATACAAAATTATTTATTGGTGTTTAAATATTACCATCTTTGTATGCATCTGCCTAATTCTTACGCCTCCTGCATTAATAATGTTATTGTAGTGATGCAATCTCAAAATGAAATAATTGTGTAAAATTAGTTTAATTAATTGGTAATGGTGCGAATTTAATGATTGTTGTTCATAAAAGTGATTATGCAAGTTTTTAAAATAATCATTTAAATTTAAAGTTTGTAAAACAAGTATTTGAATTATATGGCTACAGGAGTAATTTGGGTGCTGTTTAAATATTAATTCAGCAACCTTGCATAATGAGACAACATCTCTAGTTGCTTATTTTAATCGGGCCCCCCGAAAGCCCGGGCCTCGGGGATTTTGTCCCCTCTGTCAAATAAAATATGGGGGATGCCATTTGAAAAAATTGAGTTATGGTTCTAAAAAGTTTGAAAGAGTTAACGTACGGTAACCACGCAATGTAGGTAACCGTTCTCGGCGCTAAAATATAGTCCAGCATGTTATTTAAGCATCTTATGAATTCTAAATTCATATCCGAAAAATCCAGTGTTCTCTGATTTTTTGAATAAATGTCCGCTAAAGCAATTTTTTTTAGAAAAATTCTAATAACTACAAAACGCCTGAATCAAATTAAAAAATACTAAAGGTATTTATAAAGCTTAAAGATAGGTAAATCCAAATATGTAAAAATATACAGGATGTTCCATTAAAACTAACAAAGTAGATGGCACCTTCAGGTATAACCGGAAGCGCTAGAAATCTAATATTTTCATTGAATATATAATTGTGATTTTTCCAATTTATATTTTGGCCCGTACCCTATAAACTTCTAATGAACGGTCTGCTGAGATACCCCTGTATACTAATAACAACTAGATTTTATTCAATGCCTAGTTTGCAACAAAAAAAAACTGTCAATGTCTTATAGCCTATGTACTAACGGTGCGCATTGATACAATTTTTTATTATATTATTTAATAGTATTTACGTAGGTATTTATAATAAAAACCAAACTACAAGTTATTGTCTATTTATTTAGCTAGACATTTCATATATTTAAGTCGGTATCTGATGAATATTAAACGAGATAAACAGATAATACGCGAACAAAACCAAAATTTTTACAAACTTTAAATACTTTAAATTTAAATGATTATTTTAAAAACTTGCATAATCACTTTTATGAACAACAATCATTAAATTCGCACCATTACCAATTAATTAAACAAATTTTTCACAATTATTTCATTTTGAGATTGCATCACTACAATAACACTTCTCAATGCAGGAGGCGTACGAATTAGGCAGATGAATACAAAGATGGTAATATTTAAACACCAATAATTTTGTATATTAGTTTAAATTTCAATAGATTATAATATTTTAATGTTTGTTTAAATTTGAGCAATACTTTTTTTCTTTGTTAAAGGAATTCATTTTTAATTTAGTTTATTTCATGCTTTTTCTCATTATACGATGTTTATATATTCCTTTAGTTTATGGTAATTGTATATTTCACGCGCCAATACCTGAGACAAAGATACTGAAAATACTTTTGTGATTTTTGGCACAAAGATTATGAATATCCCATAAATCACTTTAAAAACCAATTTTATTTAATATATTGGGAAAATCTTGCTTACGAATATTTTTTATGCACCACCTTGCCCATATAACGCTAAAAGGTAAGTATTATATATTATTTGTGCGGAAGATTTAACATATATATTTCATACCTATATGGGGAAACGCATTGATGGGCTTTCTTAATATATTTAATAGTATTTACTTAGGTATCTATAATAAAAACCAAACTACAAGTTATTCTCTATTTATTCCGCTACGCATTTCATATATTTAAGTCGGTATCCGATCAATATTAAACGAGATAAACGGATAAATACCTAAACGAAACCAAAATAACAATGTAAATCTTATGGGCGTATATGAATCCTTTGCCTATTCTAGCTCTGTCTCACTTGTGCAACCTCTCACTTTAATGTTAGAGTCAATCCGTGAACAGAATGCGCTATCCATATAATAATACATCCATGATAGAAGCCAAAACCTAACCTATATATTGTTTGTATTTTTAATGAAATTAATCGTAAAAAATGCTAATAAAATCACAAACTGAATATAAAATAAAATCACCACCGGAAGATGCTATATCTTCAGTTAAATTTGGACCTAATACAAATCAATTTTTATTAGTAAGTTCCTGGGATTCTAGTGTTAGATTATACGATGTAACAACTAATAATTTAAGACATAAATATTCTCATGAAGCACCGGTTTTGGATTGTTGTTTTACTGTAAGTATATCAATTATTGCCTTTATTTTTATACTATAATTTATAATAATCTGTGTATTAGGATGCCGTACATTCTTACAGTGGTGGTTTGGATAACATTTTAAAAACTTTTGATTTTAATACTACTTCAGGTATATGCAACATTGCTTTTATATCCTAAGAATCATTTTAATTCAGTAATTTTACGTTTTAGAATCAACTGTAGGAACACACAGCAATGCAATACGTTGTGTAGAATATTGTAGTGAAGTTAATGGTATTATTACCGGTAGTTGGGACCATCATCTTAAATTATGGGATCCACGCACTTCATTATGCAATGGAAGCTATAATCAGGGTGATAAAGTATATACAATGAGTGTATGTGGTGAAAAAATTGTAGTTGGCACTGCTGGTCGTAAGATATTAGTGTGGGATATTCGAAATATGGCATATACGTTACAAAAGCGCGAATCAAGTCTAAAATATCAAACACGAGCTATTAGATGTTTCCCAAATAAGCAGGGATTTGTTTTAAGTAGTATAGAAGGCCGAGTTGCTGTAGAATATCTAGATACAAATCCAGAAATACAGAAAAAGAAATATGCATTTAAGTGCCACAGGATTAAAGAAGATGGTTTAGAAAAGATTTATCCTGTTAATGCTATAAGGTAAGGAAATATTTTTGTTTTTATATTTACATGAATAAATTATATACTTGAATATAGCTTTCATCCTACACATAACACATTCGCTACTGGAGGCTCAGACGGTTACGTCAATATATGGGATGGTTTTAATAAGAAAAGATTATGTCAATTCCATCAATACCATACTTCTGTTACTTCTCTTAGTTTTAGTCATAATGGTAATTAATAATTAATGAGTTTCAGACTTGAAAATTTAAAATGTTTCAATTTTAGGATCTATTTTGGCAATTGCTTGTTCATATTTTCTGAATGAAGATAATCCTCCAACACCACTCCCAGAAGATACGATTTACATAAGGACTGTAACGGATCAAGAAACTAAGCCAAAATTTAGTGCTTCATAATAAGTATTTTTTTCATGTTTTCATCACTAAGTTTAAAGTATGTCCTTGCAATAATTTTTGGTAAAAACTTTGTATTTATTGACGAATTAATCAAACTAATATTAATATAATAATAGAAAAAGTGAGTAAATGAAAGCAGTATAAAACAAATGCGTTTTATTGGTTCTTTGTATTCTTTTTTGGATATTGTGTACTTTCAACATTTTTTAAATATAAAAAGATGTTCAAGCTGGACCACTATTACAAAATATCGGTATAAAAGTTAATAATTAAAAGGCAATAGAAAGCACATAATATGTTGATTATGTATTGGGCCGGAATTTGGTTTCCTGTATTGCAAGCATCTGCGTCATTACAGCTTTGTACACATCCTCGGACGTACCTGAAATAAAAATAATCTTTACAAGAAAATTTAAGTTTCCAATAAGACAGGGTCATAGTAATATACGTAGTTCCAGAAATTTACCTAATGAAAGTACATATCTAACAAATAGTATAATCAATAAAGAATAAATTTAAGAAAATATCGAAAATGCGCGAGAAACTGGTAGATATCTGCTGGAACATTAAGCTTACGCAAACTATAAATATGTGTACGTTAGATATTCATATTGAAGTGACATAAAGTCAAGAAATTCTTTCAAGTTAAGAGCTCGATTAGACGCCGACACTGTTGTCGTATACACATGTGTAATAACAAATTTTTAATCTAAGATCTGCGATTTACAGAAATTCTTGAGCACAGGTGCATGCAGAGAAAGAGAAAGAGAGGCTTTTGCTTCAGATAATCCGTGATTCCCAAAAAATTTTTTATGTAATTCCATAATTGGGGCAAGAAAAAGATTTAATTGACCACTAGACCTTTCAACTCTCAACACATAAGCAAACCGCAAATGATCAATAATATTGATGATTTACCTCCTTGAATATGATTCGCGATATGGTCAATAATAATTAACAGTAATGTTTAACGATAGACAATATTCTTGATCAAGTGCAATCTTCTTCACATTTGCTTCAAATTTGCCAACTTCATTATATACCGATTTCACACATTTGTCATTTCATATCATATGAATCAGTTTTGTTACCTTTTTCCACCCTTAAATGAAGATAGTTGGACACTTAATTAAATATTTTTTATGCATGATGCATAGGTATTATGTAAATATTTCTTGATGATACAAATCAAAGAATAAAACAAAAATTCATAATTTCCCCACAAACTACTTTTTATTTATTTTTTTATTTAATACGCCTTAAAGTTAATCTTATATATTAAAGTAGGTTTTTTTCGTACATTTAATTTTGACTATTTCTGTATTCTTAATAGAATCATCAATATTTGTCACCACACACAATTCTCGCATCTGATTGGCCAAATTGTTTTTCGCTAGCTGATCATCAAGAAGTAATACATTTTAAAAATCTATTTTATTGCTCGTTGCTTTTATTATTGTTTCGTCGTAAATATCTAGATTGCGCTAATAAGAATACAATTATATCTTCTTAAAAACATTAAGTGCATTTATAACGAGTTCCTAAGTGGAAACTTTAATATTTCACTTCTTAATTAAAGTTAAACTGTTACCTGTCGTCGTAGTAAAATCCACCACAATGCGACATCCTTACTAATTCGGTATCCGTGGTTAATGTGCCACTATCAAGGGCACACCCTCTTATTGTTACAGTTTGCCCGTTATCGTCGAAGATACCCGTGATTTTGATACAAGAAGTTGCCGGGAATAAGCCATCTCGGCCTTTCCTACCGCCCATACAGGGCGATTCGAAAATATCGAGCGTGTAATTGTTATGAAAAGGATCCTCGCAAGGTGGATAGTCGTTGTTTATTGATATGCATTTGAAACAATCGATACAGTATCCTAAAGTTAATATTTCGTAATACAAATAAAAATATTTTACACTGCACTCACCTAATATGAAGAAATTAAAATAGAAACATAGTAAAAAGTAGGCTTTGGTCATTTCTGATATGGTTAATTCTTTGTGTTTTGTTTTCCACGCCTACTTTTCTAGCTAGGCATTTTTAAATACTGTCGTTACGTTACACAACGTTCAAACGTCTCGATCATGGGAAATTCTTATTGTAAATAAAGGATATCGACCACGACGCGTTCTACGTGCTGTTATATAGTCTTCTTACCGCAATGATCAATAGTTTTACCTTATACCATTGCGTGACACAAAGCCGTGTGTTTGAATTAATGAAGAGCGCGTGTTGTACCTTTCGGAACACGAGTTCACTTCTTTTTCTTTTTACATATTACTCCCTTGTGTGTTGTAGCGCGAAAATGACACAAACATTAACGATTTTTAATTACCATCGATAACAGGTACAGAGATAACATTTAATATATTTTAATCGCGTAAAATTGTGTTTTTTTTGTCGGCGGTAAATTGAACGATGTGTTCGCGGACAACCCCCCTATTCAAATCATGTATGTGTGTAGAGGGTGGGTAGAGAATAGGGAAAAGGGTGTTGCCCAATTCCGAACGTGCATGTTATGTAAGGTATTTGAGATTGTGCGATCGAACATGCCTTTAAAATGGCAATTTGTTTGGATTAAAGAGGTCATGTTGATTCGTTGTTAAGATTGTGTAATCACATAATTATATTTTTTTCTTTTATATCTGTGCATCTTTTATAAACGGTAAATACATAAATTATTATAAAATTTACTGATAATTCCTGTTTTTAATTGTTGTTTACAAATAAAAATGATGCGGGTAACTATTCTCAGTTATTGTTAATTTATATTAAAAATATGTTAATTATATTTCATTCACATATAATGGTTTTCATTTTCCCTGTGTAAATGTTGGAATGATATTGTAGTAGTATTATGGTTCGAAATTTATTACAATTTTATCGAATTGCATTGTTATTAAGTAATATATAGTATCTGTAATACGAATATATTTCTCATTAGGTAATAAAAGCTTATTTTTTAATTATCTACTTATGAGTTCAATAATGTTCCGGTGAATGTTAGTTTAAATATACAACAGACCTGTCGCAATTAGAAGTTCCTTACTTGCCAAATTTCGACACATAATGTTATTTATCAAGTTTTGAAGTCACACTAGACGCTAAGACTAAAAGAGTTTAAGAAATAAATTTTAAGTGTATTAGCTTCGGTGAAGTTATTACAAGAATGGGTCAAATTGATATAAAATAATTATAATTTAAATAATTTTTTCATTTAAAACCATTTTTGAATATAATATGAGAAGCCGCATGTCCAACGAGGAATTGGGCATTGAAAAAAAAATTGCTTTTGAAGGCAATTTTGTATTCGAGGAATTTCCGATTTTATTCTATCTCTAAATATACATTTTGCATTGTTTACTATTTCCATATTTGTTTATATATTGCATTTGAATCATTCGTCTTGATTTTTATTATTTTATTTCCAAGTTATTTGTTTAGCTGTCTAATACAGAGAAAATTTTATAAAAGAAGTGGGTCG